>JASSUY010001389.1:59892-83624 GCA_032466535.1 Forpus xanthops
GCACAAGTCCAGGTAGATGACATCAACTGCTCTACCCCTGTCCATCAGTTCTGTAGCCCTGTCATAGAAGGCCACCAGATTGCTCAGGCAGGATTTTCCCTTAGTGAAGCCATGCTGGATGTCACCAAACACCTTGTTGTTTTTCATATGCCTCAGCATGCCTTCCAGGAGAATCTGCTCTGAGATTTTGCCAGGCACAGAGGTGAGGCTGACTGGTCTGTAATTCCCCAGCTCATCCATTTTCCCCTTCCAGGAAATGGGGGTTATATTACCTTTTTTCCAGTTGTCAGGAACTTCACCTGACTGCCATGATTTTTCAAATATGATGGGCAGTGCTTAGCAGCATCATTCACCAGCTCCTTCAGGACCTGAGGATGGATTTCATCAGGCCTCATGGACATGTTCAGGTTCCTAAGATGATCTCAAACCAGATCCTCTCCTACAGTGGGTCTAAGGTCTTCATTCTCACAGTCCCTGTGTCTGCCTTCCTAGACTTAGGTGGTGTGTTCAGAGCATTTGCCAGTGAAGACTGAGGCAAAGAAGCCATTAAGAGCCTCAGCCTTCTCCAAACCCAGGGTAGCCAGTTCTCCTGATAGCTTCTCGAGAGGGCCCACATTGTCCATAGTCTTTCTTTTATTTGCAATGTATGTACAGAATCCATTCCTGTTATCTTTCCCATCCCTAGCCAAGGTTAATTCTAACTGGACCTTAGCTTTCCTAACCTGGTCCCTAGCTTCCCAGACAACATCCCTGTATTTGCTTCCACCTGTTATAAGCCTCTTTTTTCCTTTGAAGTTTCCTCAGCATCTCCTTATCCATCCAAGAAGGTCTCCTGGCCCTCCTGCTGCACTTCCTTCTCATTGGGATGCAACACTCCTGAGCTTGTAGCAGGTGATTCTTGAATATCAACTGACAAAATTTACTTTATATTCTGTTTTTGTAGCCACTGACCACATTCCAGCAGGCAGAGCAATATGTAAAAGTTAAATTAAAAACTTATTGCAGATAATGTGATCCCCTGATTAGTTCCTCCTCTTGAAAAATAAGTTCAAATGTAGGAGTTACGTTGTGGCTAGTAGGATTGGAAACTCTAGAATTACTCTATTGTAGACATCTTATGATGCAGGCAAGTGATCTTCACAAAATTTTGGATAGATCACAGATTCTCATTCAAATATATTCAAACCATAAAAGATCCTAAGTACTTTTATACAATCCTGAAAAGACAAGATGTGTTTCCTAAGGAGAAAAAGACAGAGAAACAAGTGTATTTTTTATTTACACAGGTTAGGAATGCCCTTAAAAGCTCTGGGCCATAGAATACAGAGCCATTCCTGCAAATATTTAACTTGAAGAGCACTTCAGCTACCTTCCCCTGGGCACTTCTAAAAGAATGAACAAGTATGAAATTTAGAACTAAAATCTGCTCCTCAGATTTTTGAGGTAATTTTTGCTTTTTTTTTTTTTTTTTATGTCTTAGATAAACTTTCTGTGCTAACAAATACCTGAAGTTACTTTGTCACTAATGCCAAATACAGCAGGGAATTACCGATAAGGAAATACATATATACCAATAAGGCTGATTTGTGTATCAAGAAACACAAACTAAATTCACAAGAATGATTAAGTAGCAATTTCAAATACAGCCAAAAAGCTTTACAGCCACCTCTCCACAATCTGCTCATATGGTCTGGTGAATAAGTATTACATAAATACTCAGCTATTTTTGATACTGTGGTATATTATGGACTGAGTCTTTTGGAAGTACTTTTATAGGTTTACTTATACTCAGATGGGTTTACTTCACTAAGAAATCTAAGGAAACTTACATCTAACTTTCTCTATAGTTCAAGTTTCTTTTACATTAGAAGATTCTGTCCCAGTGGTTAGTTTAATAGAGGTTAACAATATCACCTATGTAAACAACTACAGTATTTCAGTTAAAAAAAAAAAATTGCACTCTTATATTTAACATTTGTTCTTCAAGATGCTGAAGGGAATCCCCTGAACATTTCCCACTGTGAAAAAATCCACAAAGGAACCAAAAACAAGGCAGTTTTCCCACCATCCCACAAGTTATTTTAACAGCCCCAGCTTGTAGAATCTGCAATACACTGTAAGTGATAGGAAGAACAAAACTACAGAGATAGCAGCCACCACTGTCTTTTCCTAGTTTTTTTGTTTTGTTTTGTTTTCAAAGAACTAAAGAGTTTCTCTCAGGAGTTAGCTTTACCATAATACACCTACTAATGCCAATTCCTTGTTCTATAGGATATACAGAAGGAAAAACCACACCATTCTATATTAGTTTTCCTGACCTTTTGCTTTCCTCAGAGGTCATCTCTTCTCAAGATATCACTTCACAGTTCTTAAAAACATCTACTCAAATCCAAGAAGCAAGCATGATAAGCCAGGTGGAGATTTAGTCACAGAGAGTTCTCAAATCATTCTCAGCAGATGCTAGGGTCAAAGCAGGTTACTGAAATCAGTTCAGTCTACACAATAACTACCTTACTGAAAAAATACCAGACAGTACTACAGTCATCAAACTGTATGGTGCAGGGGCAACAGGAATAAAGTTAAGTAAGAAATTGTGTATAACAGATTACATAAAAAGTACTGAAAGCCACTAAACATAATCAGCATTTTTCTTACCCACTCAGAGGGACTGCTACTTTAGTAGCATACTGAAGGAATGAAGATTAATAGCAAATTAATGGGCTCATCAAAATTAAGAAAATCTCTGCGAAGTGCACAAGAAGAGACTAGATGTTGCTTTACAGAAAAAAAAACTCATTACAATTACGCATTTTAAAGAACATTATATAGTATAAAACAGTAGGTGGAAAGCTGGCTGCTTCATGCAAAAGAACCCAGCATACTGGAGAAAACAGGAGTTAACTTCAGGAATTGTCACCCCATATTGCTGTTGAGATCCACAAGATCTTTCATTGATTCCAGTAAGAAAACATACATTAAAGAATAAGTCTGCTTTAAAGAGCACAGCTTTCTTCCATGACTCTAAAATACATATGTATATACAGACGTGTACAAAGCATTTGCATTATTTGAGGCTGTTCTCCCTGTAATTATCTGAATAGAGATATTAATTATTGGTAAGCACATCCATGAAAATTATATAAATGCACTGAATAATAATACATTACATGACCCTGACATTCAGACCAAAGGAAAAAAAAAATCTTCAAAAAATACTCGCAAAGTTCATTTCTACACACAATGCTGTAAAGTTCATGAATTATGCATGCATAGCTCCAGAGAGATAGGCATCTATCACGCAGAATAAAAACTAAAATTGTTCTCTAATTACACTCTCATGTCTGACTTTCCTGGATGAATTGGGATGCTTACAATGCGTCATGTTAATCTGTGACAGGATATAAGAGGGGATAGAGTGCACTGCCAGTAAGTGTGCAGATGACACAAAGTTGTGCAGGAATGTTCACCTGCTTGAGGGTAGGAAGGCTCTAAAAAGGCATTTGGACAGGCTGGATTGACAGGCTGATGTCAATTTTTCGAGGTTCAATAAGGCTAAGTCCTCCAACCCAACAAAGGTGGTGAAAGGTCTACAGTACACGTCTTTATCAAGAGCAGCTGAGGGAATTGGGCTGCCTGGCTTGGAGAAAAGGAAGCTGAGGACAGACATCATCACCCTGTGCAACTACTTGAAACAAAGTTGTAACGAGGTGGGCATTGGTCTCTCCTCCCAAGTAACAAGCAATGAGACAGTAGCAAATAGCCTCAAGTTGCACCAGGGGAAGCTTAGATTGGATATTAGGAAAAAATTCTTCATGGAAGGCTTCACCAAACATTGGAAAGAGCTGCCAGGGAAGTGGTGGAGTCATCACCCCCGGAGGTAGTTAAAAGACATGTAGATGTGGCACTTAGGGACATGGTTTAATGATGAACTTGGCAGTGATAGGTTAATTGTTGGACTAAATGATCTTAAGTGTTTTCCAACCTAAATTATGCTATATCATAGGTGACAAAATGTAAGGTAAAGCCAATGAAAATATGTTGCTTATATATAAGAGGAAGTCAAATCTGTTTTACAGAAAGAATCCTACAGAATAACCATTGCTCTTTAAATGAGCAACTACAAAAAATAGAAACTCCGAACTGAAATCTGGTACTCAATTTCTCAGTATATAAACTGTTTCTTTATAGATGATTCTATATGCTGTATTACTAGGTAGCACACTTAAGACACTCATATTAACGTCATATTATTACACTGTTTGGAGCTCAGACTGAATAACTTGATAAATTTTTTCTTCATGGATTTTTTTTTACAAATTACCTTCAGGAACATCTTGGATGTGAAGTTAAAATAGATGTACAATTAAATATAATTTTAAGTTTAGAACTACCTATGATAATTAATTACACACAAATCGGTTTACAATCGTAAACTCAGAGCTGGTTCCTCATTTAAAAAGAAATAATTCAATTCATCAAGTGTGTGAAACTTATTTGAAGTGTTATGAACTTGATGTCATTTCTAAGTCATTTGATGATATACAGATCTTTCTGCCCTTTCTATTTGTTCTTTATTGTGCTCAATCTGATTTTTGTATTATCTTGATTAAAAATTAATTACATTTATAAGGTTATTAATTTAGGTTTCTTTCCAATTTCAATATCTGAAGATAAATATGCTGTAATTTTCTTAGTTTTCCTTTCTCAAGACTGAAAGCACATTTGGTCCCTCAAACAAGGGGGCAGCACAGTTAAACAGGAAAACAATGAACTTGCATCCTTAATTATACAAGGGCATTCATTATAAAGGTATGTCACATTAATGAACAGCATGGTTCACACCACCTGTGAAGAAACATTATCAGCAACAGCAGCCCTGCAGGGCCCCAAAATTTGTTGTCACTTTGGAATGTAGGATCAAATTAGCAAAGCCGTGCTCAAAGGATGAGATTCTGTAAGGTTTTTAAACATTTCAGACAGAAATTCGATTAAGATTAATTCAAGCCAAGCAAGCAATTTTAGAGGCATTGGAAGCAATTTCCTTTCACATCATAGCTGTGTGCTGCTGACACGAATGCCTGGAGAAAAATGTGTTAAGTTACCAGAGACAAGATCTTACTATGGAAAGGGAACTATATTATGTCCCTGTAAGTTTAGTTTTCAAAATACTACTATTAAGGTAACAAGCCTTGTAAAGAAACATACAAAATATTCATCACATATTATAACTAATTGACTCTAGAGACAGGACATTTCAAATACCACAGTCACATTTTCAAGCTGGTTTGTATCATCAACCTTTAAAGGTGAGACTCTTCAAAAGAATTTGCTGGATGAATAAGATTTAATCTAATACCATTTAAAAAAAATGACAGCAGTGCTCATCAAATTATTAGTGCACTGGTAAAGCATTTTAAATCTAAATCCTTCACCACTTTCATTTATTTTATGATGTTGAAAAGGTTATCCTTCAAAAATTGTCAACCAATTCATATAAAAGATTTAATGTTTTAAGGATAGATAAGAGGAAAACATGTCATTATATCTTTGAAAGAAGATGGATTCTAACAACTGTAAAATTATCATTTCCCAGTCGAAGGAAAAAGAATACTTCATTCTCAACTCAGCGTAGGCAGCCTAAAGCTACGTAATTATTTTTTAGACATAAAAAACATTCAAGGAAAAGAAGGCTGAATTTCTCTTATTGAAATAATCTTAGCAATGTTTTTCAGCCATTTTCAATTTGTACCTCTATTGCTGTTTGTTTTGGTGTTTTTTGGGGATTTTTTGGTTTGGTTTGGGTTTTTTTTCCACCCCCAATAAATGGGCACAGTCCCACATAGATAATTTAAAGGTACTGACAAGTTTTTATGTTTTCTTAGTCACTGTTTACAGACCTTTTTAAAGTAGCTGGTTGATGAAAATAAAGAATAATGAATAAAACCCCAACCTAACAGCTTGACAGTCATTCCCAAAGAGATACAAGGCACTGACTTCTTATGCAACGGAAAATTTGGTTTTAAGCAAAGTAACCATGAAAAAGGAAATATATAGCTCAGAAGTAAAAAAAAAGAAATATACAGCTTGGAAGTGAAACTTAAAGACTGGAATTAATAGCATGCATGAACAAAATTTCAAGGAAATCTTAACAGACATACTAGTAGTACAGCCATACAGCCCGGTTCGTGCAAGCGTTAGCAAAGCTATGAAGCAGAGAAATGTTCTTTCACCTGCGTATTGAAATCATTCTAATGGTGTTTTCCAAGTAGCTAAGCAGTCATGTAATACATGGTAAGTAAACTCTTTGTGGACAGGGTGAGGCTTACAAATTATTTTGTCCAGTTTGCAATGGCTGAGAAATTATAAAGCATTTCTTTACACACTCAAGCAACCATCTTTGCCACAGGCGAAGTTAAAGGGAGAGATATTACTGTGACTGATTATTTCTTCATTCTGGACTACTGATCACATTCAGCTTTCACTGTCTTTGGTCAGAGCCTGTCAAACACTGAGCAGTGGATTCTTTTTGACTCCAAATGATATTGCTAGCAATATTTTTAACTCAGCACAACTTCTGTTGCATTATAACACAATTCAAACTGCTGTTATAAGTCTTGCCCTAAGCTTTGGCCCTCACCTCTCTTTGCATCAATCCACACAGCCTTCTATTAGAACTAGGAGAAAAGAAGCTGTTCATGGTACAAGAGCTATAATTGGACAACACACCATTTTAGGCTTAAGATTTACAATTGTGAAAGAAATACGCTGGCCACCTCTTTCCAATTTACTCTTTCACCCAATGAAAAGCAAGCTTTTCTGACATATTCTAAATTAAGTAATTCTTATTATCAGAGGGAAAGGATCAACATTCTATTATAATTTGATGGAAAACATGCAGTGACATGCTCAATTCTGAAATACCCTATGTGTGTCAAAAAGTTAAAAAATTGTGATTTTTGGTAATGTTTAAATCTCAGTATGAAAGCAGCCCCAGGATAAAGCTTTTCATTAAGAAATGGTTTTTAAAAATATACTGTTCTTCAGCTATTTGTCATAAATGACTCATAATGTCAGGGTCAAAGTTCCTCAGACCTGTAGTGTGACAACTTTATGTTTCCATGTGAGAACAGAAAGGAATTTGGAAGCTTTGCTTTCACCTATGATGCTGGCTATATATATCCCCCTAAAATGCATGAGTCCTTTGTGGCTCTCTGCCTTCTCATTGTTCCCTGTGCATGGAACAGTTTACTTTTCAAAGTATAGAAATAGACAAGTCCAAGTTATGAGCTTTAAAATAAGAACAGCTGGGTAAAATTAAACATTTTTGTGAAATAGTGTACTAAATTATTGAACGGGTCCTTCTGGCTTCTATGGCAGCATGATAAGATTGTGGATAGAATGGCACTAAGTGAAGAGCAAACAGTGACATTTTGGCAGATGCTTTCACATCAGATTTATAGCATTAAAAAAAAAAAAATAAAGCAAGACCAAGAAGATGAGGGCAACAAGCATAGATGTGAATGTAAGTGAAACAATGAGATGACATGAGTTGTAGATTTTTGTGAAAGACAAGATGTAGTGGCTAAAATGGGTAGCATTACATAATTGTAATCAACTAATTTATGGGCATAAAAATGCAGAAGCAGGAGGGCTCAGTACAAGGAAAATTCAGACCTAAAAAATAATTTAAATGAATCAATTTATTGTTTGTATTCATTTGAATTCTCCTTCATCTTGCTTTAATAAATACTATCTATTAAAACTCAGTTTTCCTCCTAATTTATGGGGTTTTATTTACATTGCTTCAACATCCTTCATCCTTTGTGAACCATGCAGATGTCACAAAAGTGCTCTGTAAGAAAGGCATCCAAAGATATAAAAATAGATCAGCTGCACTGTCTCTACATATCTCCTTTCAGTAAAAGTGTGTCCAAGGCCAGAAGCACACTTATAAATTTAAATGCACTTGCACAATGTGGAAATGAAGGACCTGAAATTAGATGGTTATTTGGCTGGGTAAAATAAATATTAGTGCTTATTTCAATATAAAGTTGCTCCCTAAGGAATCTATTTTTGCATAAATATCAGACTTGATTTATTATTTTTTGTTATTATATATTCTCTGGTTATATTTTCCTGAGATACTCCTATAGATTGAGTGACATGAAAAAGCGGTTAATATATGATTTGGATACAACTGTGCATGCCAAAACATCAGAACAACTCCATAAATGGAGTAGCTGAGACTGCTGAAAGATTGAACCTGAGATGCACTGAGCCGTTTATGAGATAAATGATATGTAATACATAATAGAAATCTGTTTCTGTTTGGAAACATGATGAGAAAGCAACATGAATATCACTTTTCTAATCATTCAAAATTGCCAGGTTGATTTTCAAGTCATTATTCCTGGAATCAGATAAAAAGTTTTCAAAAATAAGTTGTTCCCATTTGAAATCTCTTGATGATAGCCTATCTAGACTATTTTAATGATACATTCTATTTAAATTAAATGTATGCATCATCCACACTATAAATGAAGAGGAAAAGAAGCGTTTTAGAACACTGCCCTTCACAACCCTTGAATGAATGACTATTTCTACAAGAACACCACACTGTAAGCACAGGAAAGCATTCTTCAGAAGTCAATTTACTTACTCATTTTATTTGAGGCACAGACTTCTGCAAAGCATTTGACACTGTCCCACATGACATACTTGTCTCTAAGTTGGAGAGACATCAATCTGAAAGGTGGACCACTCGGTGGATAAAGAACTGGCTGGATGGCCGCATGCAAAGAGATGTGCTCAATGGCTCAATGTCCAGTTGGAGACCAGTAACGAGTGGTACCCCTGAGGGATCGGTGTTGGGACCAGTCTTGTTCAACATCTTTGTTGGTGACACGAACAGTGGGATTGAGTGTGCCCTCAGCAAGTTTGTCGATGACACCAAGCTGTGTGGTTCAGTTGATTTGCTGGAAGGAAGGAATGCCATCCAGAAGGACTATGATACGCTTGTGAGGTGGGCTGATGCTAACTTGATGAAGTTTAACCTTGCCAAGTGGAAGGCTCTACACCTGGGTTGGAGCAATCCCAGGCACACCTACTGGTTGGGCAGAGATGAGATTCAGAGCAGCCCTGAGGAGAAGGACTTCGGGGTGTTGGTTGATGACAGAATGAACATGAGCGGCAGCGTGCGCCTGCAGCCCAGAAAGCCAACCATATCGTGGACTGCATCAAAGGGAATGTGACCAGCAGAATGAGGGAGGTGATCCTGCCTCTCTACTCTGCTCTTATGGGACCTCACTTGAAGTATTGTGTGCTGTTCTGGTGTCCTCAACATAAAAAGGACACCAAGAAAAAAAGTTGGGGCTGTTCAGCCTGGAGAAGAGAAGGCTGAGTGGAGACCTCATAGCAGACTTCCAATATCTGAAGGGGGCCTATAGGGTTGCTGGGGAGGGTCCTTCATAAGGGACTGTAGTGAGAGGACAAGGGGTAACGGGTTCAAACTTAAACAGGGGAAGTTTAGATTGGATGTGAGGAAGAAATTCTTTACTGTAAGGATGGTGAGGCACTGGAATGGGTTGCCCAGGGAAGTTGTGAATGCTCCATTGCTGGCATGTTCAAGGCCAGTTTGGACATAGCCTTGGGTGGCATGGTTTAGTGGGAGGTGCCCCTGCCCATGGCAGGGGGGTTGGAACTAGATGATCTTAAGTTCCTTTCCAACCTAATTATTCTATGATTCTATGACTCTTCTCATGACCGAGATAAGCAGTTTCTACTTTCATGTAAGGAAAATAAGCTCTCCAGCATAAAATGATTTATACAAAGCACCCAAACAGCATTGCTTCAAATACCATGAACTTGAAAATAAAATCTCCCACATATCTTTGTTCCCGATTTATTTTTTATATGATGCCACACCCCAGTATATTCTTATCCTAGCTTAGGCAAAAATAATAATATTTCTACTTTGGCCTGTGTAAAGTGACAGTTTTTTGTGTGGAAAGTGAGAAGAGACAGTAAGAACAATTCTGTAGAAGATCATGCTTGTTTACAAGAAGATTGGATATTCTCAGATTTGTTTCTATTAGACTTGTTTCTATTATCTATTGTAGCAGAATAAGAGTGATTAAAAAAAAAGTCTAGAACAAAACAGTACCCAAGGTGCAGAGAAACGGGCCCTCCTTCCCCCAGCACATTGACAAGCCAAAACAAACCATTTTTTAAAAGACAAGAGATTTTTTTAGCTTCACGTTCCTGTTCTATTTGGGGTTTTTTTGATAAATGTAAAGCTAAGCACTGAAAGCTTTAATATGTCAAAACTAAAAATAAAAAAACTAAATGAAACAAGTGTTCTTAAGTATGGATTTATATTTGCTTAGTCTTTTAGCATAATAATAACTGGATACTGTAATTCCTTATGTTCACTTTTTTTTTATTTCTTGATTTCTGCTGAAATTAACTTCAGTGGAGGAATTGCCACGTATCCACCACATTTGCAGATTTCCATAGGCTTTCTTGCTCTACTGCATTTCTACAAACCTTCTTCCTTTTTCTCAATTATAGTCGTTGACAAAGTGTATACATTTGCATGCCAAAAATCACTTCATACAGTTTCTGTTCTATTCTAAAGCTTGGCATTTTTTCACACACCAAATTTCAAGTAGCAGTATGTGAGCCAATGTAGTGCTCCCTCCATCAGACACATCTGCAGAAGACAGGGAAACAACTGTATGACTGAAACTATATGCCAAAAAGGCCAAGTATTGACAGCTTGCCAAATTAATTATTTTTGTGTAACCTTAATGCTCCAGCAGAAGGCTGACAATCTGAAGCCAGGCTCAAGTGTAAAAACAAGTCACCACCTATTTTGTTTTTTCTGTCCTCGATACAGCTTTGGCTATGAAAGAAATGTACTGCAATCATTACTATTGTGGAAAACTATGTGAATTTCTTTCTTTATATGTGAGCAAAACTAACCCCTCAACCACTGTCCTTTCTACAGCATGACTGCACAACTCCCTAAGATCCCAAAGACAAAAGACTCCAACCTTCACCCTCGGTGAATTGGTAGACACCATTTTCATAAGAAGGGAGTATTTCCTAGTTCCTTCTGTTAGAATTGTAAATATTTGCTATTCAAACATTCCTCATTCCTAAAATGATTATGCTTTCCCCATATGGTCAGAAATGGGTTTCAGAACCTCTAGTAATCAAACCTTAATTTATCAAGCTCCATAAGGAATAAAAAATGTGTAAAGGTGTAAAACTTTCAGGCTACGTTTTGTACAGCCTATAGCCAGAAAATCAGGCAGCCTGTTTTAGATCCTAAAGGTTTTCTCCATTCAACTCTCCCAAATCATCTTAAACCAGTTTTTGAAGAGACTTTATCCGGAAACTAATATCTTTGTCAATACCAACTGGTAGAACTGCTTATCAAATTTTCAGTAAAAATCATTGGTTTTACAGCTTTTATTTGCTGCCTCTAGTTTATCAATGATTTTTCCTTTCCAACCAAGGAAAAATGGCTTAAAATTCCTGCATGAAAAAAAAATATCCAACTTTTAAAAAAAGACTATACATTGCTTTATTTTCTTTATCTGTATACATGCTTGCTCACATATTACCTATCAAGAAGCTTTAGAGGCAATGGCAATTCCACTATGTTGCTGATTCTACTGGTAAGAAGAAAAACTACTCACTTATCCTACAAGAAAGTGTCATGACTGCCAGTTTAAAGAACCTGCAGAATCTGGAAATGGTAATTATGAAGACAGCAAAGGGAGTTTCTCATTAGAAATTGTTTTCTTCTCATGGTTGATCAGCAATAGTAAAGAAGTAAAGACATACAATCATAAAGTCAGGCCCCTCTTTAAAGCAATGAGAAAGCACCTACCAAATTCAATGAAGTTGACACCAGGAGCTGATTATATACTGATGACCAAGAAAGCAGTGTTAATTTATACAAGATAAATGTTCACTGCACCATAAATACCACCGAAGGCCCACGTTTTTACCTACCCAATCATTTCAGCTATGCAAAATCAAATCAGCAAAATTTTTAGCACCAAAAGCACAGGTTTTTACTTCTATTTTCCTTCTACCTTCAGATTTCTCACATGCTAACTTTCTAGCTTTCTATTTTATTTCCTTAGCCCTACCCATTTTTCAAATTTTTTTTTCTATCCTTTATTATACTTCAGAACTTTCAGACTGAGGTTTGCAAAATATTAGTTATTTTCACACTGAACAGTATGCATAAGTACACCCAATTTCTGGATTGCAAAAATCTGCCTTATTTCCCCACATGTGGGATTTTTAAACATATAAGATTCATCAAAGCTGACTGATCTCAGATTTGCTTACAATTATCTCTAGAAGACCAAGCAAACAAAGAAGTATAAGACCAAACAGTAGCATGTGAAAGAAAGAAACAACTGCTCTTTGAGCAGAAGGAAAGTATCTTGGACGAAGGATGAAGAAGTAATTCCCTGACAAGGTCACATTACTTCTTTACTTTTAAAAGGTTTTAAAACAATTTTTAAAATAATTTTTATTTTCAGAATTCTTCAACCAACACCTCTGTACATGAGTTTCTTCATAATGAAATCAGAAAGAAACATAAGAGACAATAAAAATGTCTTAAAAAAAATGTTTCTTTAAATTGTGTCTAAACAAGCTTTAAAACCCTACCATCATTGTGTGCCATCACATGCAGCTTCTTCTGTCATTTGTTGAGTGCAATATTGTAATGATATGTTATGTAAATATTTTATTCCATAACAATTCTGCAATCTTTATTTCTCTGACACTGGTTACCAGGTATGTACATACAATTTTCTTGCACTCTTTACATTAATTTGAACAACCCAGTATGCCTTTGTCAGCATAGGAATATGTGGATTTTATATATACCCATGATATAATTCCTCTCAAAATAGACAAGCTTAAATTATCACATCTGTTGCTAGACAGGTTTCTGAAGAAAGCAGAAATTTATGCCGTTATACAAATGTACGCTCTCCTTTTCTCAAAAACTGTTCTAGAAAATATATACTTGAATATCATAGACATTTTGCAGTCAGTACTTCACACATGAACTAGATGAATTCCCACAGAAATGCTTAATTTTTTCTTAATTTCTACTGGGAGTCACAGAGGTGCCCTTTTCTTTGTCTTTCACAAACAATTAACCTTTTGCCATGTATGTAATTGGCTGAGAACAATCCTAAGTGGCTCAGAAAATAATTTACAGCAGAAACTGTACAGAGTTAATTAGTATTAGTCTAAGAAGGTTATTCATATATTATCAAACCCAGAAAGTGGTCAGCATGACTCTCATGGAACTTCAAGCTACCAATGAGTTTTGTTGTTACCAACTGCAGACTATAAATGCTAATTAAGCTCATGAAAAGATACAGCTCTTATAGGCATGGTCATTTTAAGTCTCAATGTTACAACTTCTGAATGGACAGGTAAGTACAAGCATTCAAAGTAAGTAACTCAATGTTATTACTCACATCTTATCTTGGCAAAAAAAAAAATTAAAAAAATCCCCGAACCAGAAATACTGCCCTTTCCCTTTGAGAATTTTTTTTGTTGGGCTTTATTTTTAGCAGATTCTTTCTGCCCCAAACTAAATACCCTTAGAATTCATTATAAGCATGTATACTTCCAAAGGCAGAATCAAAGTGTGAGAACACAGTTGCAATTTTAAGTTTGATAAGCCATAAAGACAAATGTCAAGTGTGCATATTACACCATATGAAGTGCACACCATTAGACTTACAAGTATCTGCACTGGTTGCTGTTGAAAGCTAGCCAGTTATTACTAGTTATTTGATTGTTGCTTTTGGTACCTATGGCACATGTGGCTATCAGGAGTTAGCCTGTTTCATGGAATCCCTTTCTATCATTGCATGCCTAATGTACTTGTTTAAATTTAACTGAAAATCTCACAGACATTCCCCATTTGTGGACATTTGCCAGTTGCTGACTAATTAAAGGCAACTCAGAAATCTTAAAATGCAGCTAGAACAGCCCATTACCTTCCTCAGCTCCCTCCAGATCACAGCATTCCCCAAATGAGGGACCTTGTTTAAGGGGAGACCTGTTTTGGTGTCATATGGAGGCATTTGGCTCTCACATGAGCACAGTTTTGCTGAAAGGACTGAGTCAGCAGCTGGTTTCTCAAGGTGAGCCAAGGCTAGGAGAAGCGCTGACACAAATTTAACCACCTCCACCCACGGAACTACACTACTAAAGGTTTTAAGGACACCAGCCCTGCCCCTGCACCGTAGGGCAGAAAGATCAATTCTAAAATAGTTGTTTTTAAGGGTGGGGAATAAAAGAAGTACCTTCTGTACAGGCTGCTCCCATCTTGGCATGTTGGTGCAGCAGCTGAGGGAGATATTTCTTCACAGTGGAAAATGCAGGAGGCCAGGGCAGCATCACTCCACACATGGCCCCCAGATCCCACAGGAACAGCCTGCAAAGGGCCAGGCCTCACCACGCACCTCGGTGGTGGGAGGTTGTCCTGCAGGTAGGCAAGCAGTTGGGAGTGGTGGCACAAGCTCAGGGGCTGACTTCAGCTGGCATAAATTTTAAAGTAATGAATGTATTTAAACAAGGGTAGTTAGGAAACCTTGGGTCACTGGTATTTTTACAACTCATCACCAAAGTTTTTACAACAAAAATGGATACCTGACTGAAAAATACTTTTTTCTTGGAATTGGGATTTATCCGGCAAAAAATCAGTGCAGATGACCCCAATAGCCCCTTTTGGTTTTATAATTCTCCAGTCTGCAAAGTCTAAAATTAAGCATGTTTAAAACCCAAACATAAAAAGGATGTGGACCTACTATAGCAAGCCCAGGGGAAGGACATGGAGATGATGACACCGCTGGAGCACCTCTCCCATGAAGACAGGCTGAAAGAGCTGGGCTGGTTCAGCCTGGAGAAGAGAAATCTCAGAGGAAACTTTACAGCAGCCTTCCAGTACTTAAAGGGTACAAGAAAGCTGGAAAGCAACTTTTTACAAGGGCATGTAGTTATAAGACAAGGGGTAATGGCTTTAAACTGGAAGAGAGTAGGGTTAGATTAGATATTACAAATTCTCCACTATGAGGGTGGTGAGACAATGGAACAAGTTGCCTGAAGAAGTTACAGATGCCCCATTCCTGGAAGGGTTCAAGGCCAGGTTGGACATGGCTTTGAGCAACCTGATCTAGTGAAAGGTGTCCTGCTCATGGCAAGGGGCTCGAATTAAATGCGCTTTAAGGTCCCTGACAACCCAAATCATGATACAATTCTATGTGATGAAGTGAATTTGTGTAGCTGGCTGAAACAGCTCAGCTCTGCAGATTGCTATACGAATTACAGTTATCTAGTGAACGATTTCTTATCCGGATCAGAGAACCTCTTAAACTCTTTCTGCAACTGATTTCATACCTCAAAATCATTTTTGTTATAGTTTAAATAACATCTGATATAAACATTGTCAAGCTGACTCAGTATCTCAGTGGTTGTTCATAACTAGAAGGTAAAAAAAGACTGATCTCTACTTATAAAAAACCTCAAAATATCTGCCACAGTAAGTGACTACTTTAGAAAAAGAATTAACCTCTTTTAAAAGAGTAAACCCTTCTATATTTGTTTTCTTCCTCTCCTGGGATTTTAGAAGATTTGGTATAGTAAAGACTTTTTTCCTTTTTCCTTTTCCTAGTTTCAAACTTAAAAGGAAAATGTGTTTTCGAAAGTTAACGTCTGATTCTAGTGTATGAATTACATTCCAATAAAATTTTAAAACCAAATTAATAAAAAGACAACATAAAGGAAGGAAAAAAACCAATGTAAAATAAATCTTAAAAAGAAAAAATGAGAGAAGGATAGTAGATTAGCAGAATACAGAGCATGTGAAAGAACATAACATCAGGTATTGCACACACAGGTCATACAATTTGTTTGCATTTGGAATGGCACAATTTTTTTTTTTTTTTTTTTGCTGCTCATTTGCTGTTGCTTTCTAGAAGAATATGAACATTTTAGCAACAAAAGTAAATGGTTCCTCATTTCAGTTACTTTAATGACCCCCAAAATAGCAACCTGATCTGAACACAGTATAATTAGATATTTTTTTGGTTTCAGACAGCAGCTTCTCTTGTGAAGTATATTTGACCAAATGTGCCAGTATGCCAATGGCAGAGAACCGGCTAGTTGCAAAAATTACATTCATGAGCCACAGGTGGATGAATTAAGGAATATCTGTTCAGTTTTCAGAATAAATAATTCAGGGGCCAATTAACAGTTCCCTATAATCCAGCATAAGAAGTCCAACTGATTGGAAGTGGCTTTGGTTCTGGTCCTGAGGCTCTAATCCTACCATTTACAGTCTGTGCTTGGACCTCCCATCTCCTTGGATGTGCCCTGGCTCAGCCCTGTGAAGTAAATGAGACTTTTAATATGTCCATATATTTTCAGATGAATTACCACTGGTTAATTTATGGGGTTTCTTGATTTGTATAGGTTCCAAGTTTGAAACCCACCTGTTTCCTCTACTCTTCTGAGCGATACATCATTGCAGATTATGGCTGTTATGTACTCATCTAGGGATTTAACATGGGGTTAAGTTCCCCTAGCATTTAATGTTTGCTTTTTAACACTCCATCATATGTTTATTTTGCCTCCAAGCATACATATGTTAAGCATAAACTTCCTTCTTACCTAATAGCACAATCTCTTAAGGAAATAACCACATTAGTTCCTGGCAATATTGTGGTAGTGATGTCTAATACTTAGGAAATCCTTCTGAATTCAATACAGATATTTTAAAATATTAAAATACTCAAGCATACTACGAATTGTTTTGTTCCACTACATTCCATCTTTCAATCCCTTCACTTCCAGTAGAATCAGATGCAAGGAAGATATGTGGCAGGCTTTCTAAATTACCTGTCAGAATGAGGGAAGGAGACATTACAGAACAAGCAAAAGATGTGACAGGACAAAACTGGGTGTGTAGTATAGTCCTTGGAAGGAGATTGAGGCCAAACTACTGAAGTAATGATCCGGATTAAATATAAATTAATGTCAGAAAGAACTCTCACTTCTTATCTGCTTAAATCAGGGGATGAAGGTTAACAATAGAGTTTTTTGGGAGGAAGCTGGCTAAAACCTATTGTAAGTCACAGAATCTACAGCATAAATGAACAGATTGCTGAATCAATAGAATACTAAGAAAAATAACAATGAAATATTCTTGCTCTTAATTTTATGCATCTCTCAGAACAGATTTGATGAGTATTTTGTTTCATCCATTCACATGGGTGCATTCTTGTGGAATGTGTTTTATGTAAACACCATGCATAGTAAAATGTACATAAAGTATATTACTATAGAAAAGTTTCTGTAGAAACAGTGAAAATAAAATAGAACTGCAGTTAGTAGTAAGTACATCTTTGAATCTGAAGGGAATCTACAATATTATTTGAGCTTTATAGAAGGCACTTCAAATTTCCACTTCATCTTGCCTAACCAAGGTCTCATCAAACCTGACCTCAGGTTGGGATGTCAGCTCTCAAAGAGTTTTCTGTATAAGTGCTAAAACCTGCTAGTTTTAAGGAAATTAAATATTGCAAAGGCTACTCTGTCATTCATGTGTTACAATTATTTGAAACCTGACAACTTAGTTAATTTCCTATTTGTATTAACAAATTGTAAGTAATTTTTCTTTCCAATTATTGTGGAAAGTATTTTTTTCCTACTAGTTTTAACATACAGACTTTTTTTTTCTTCCCTAAAACCCTACATAGGTTGAGCCTAACCTTAG
The DNA here is from genome assembly GCA_032466535.1 of Forpus xanthops. Lineage (NCBI taxonomy): Eukaryota > Metazoa > Chordata > Aves > Psittaciformes > Psittacidae > Forpus > Forpus xanthops. Next base: position 77,723 of record JASSUY010001389.1, read on the forward strand.
CATATAATATAAATGGAATTCATAGTAGTACTTTTGAAAGCAATATAAGCACCCAGATGACTTAGCAAAACAAAGTTCCAAGATTTACATTCATAACAATGCATAGATGTCATGGAAATGCAGACCGTCAGGTATCATTTAAGCAAGCAATTTCTTCCTTGCTCTTTAATTAATGTAGGACAGTTGGTAAGTAGGTCCTCATGTTCTGAAGTACTGTAAAGAGAGCAAGTTGGTCCAACTCCTGCAAAGAACTGGAGCATGCACACTTGATATTTGACAGTATTTGCACTATCCATCATTATCATCAGTTCATTGCCTCTCCTCAAAATGAGAGAGTACATCTCTTGTCAGCTTGCCAAAAAAAAAATCACTGTACAATGTATTCAGATTGATTTATGAGCTACCAGAGACACTGAATAACCAAACACACATACATGCAGCAATATCACTTAATCAATTACATTATCCACTTTTATGATACACCTGTGAATTATATTCTTTTTGCATGCATGATTAGAAGGTAGAACAGATGGTCCAAGCTTAGTTTAAAGGCCTTAAAGTTTTAAAATAACCATTGCTACCAAATGATCATTCACTGCAACAGGATGTATCTTTCATTAAGCTATGTTTTTACCATGGTCTAACACACTAGATAGAAATAAGACCGTAAAAACGTTACTCTCCAGGGTCTTCCTCTACTACAGTTCATTGTAATGGTATGCACGCATGGAGTGGAAGATTGGAGGTAGCTCTAAGGTACGCTATCATCTCTCATTTAAGTGTACTTAAAGAATAATCACACTGAGTAATCAAGAGGATTATCTCTGAGATGACAGTGCTGCTTTCAGAGAAAGGAAAACGATATCCTAATATGTAAGTATTAATGAATTAGGTATGTTCCATTCTCACAGTGGACATTTATCAGAATAAAGCAAAAGAAAAGTATGAGAAATAAATAGAAATATTCCCAGTTCATTAGGGACTGGAATAACCAAGGGCAGAGCACAGTGCCAGCCCATCTTATTATAATCCTGTCCATACTTACTTCTGTCATCACTGTGCAACACATCCAACATCTGGTGTGAAATATGAATCCCAATATGTAAAATACATTCTTAAAGCAAAATATTCTGTCATTTCTTTATATGGACTTCTTTTTTCTTCTTTATACTTTTTTATACATTTTATACATTTTTAGAAAACAGAAGTAACAAATCAAATAATTTAGTTTGTTTCGTCCTTTCAGCTGTTCTTCTCTAGTATATATTGCATTCACGTTCCCTGAAAACTTCTGGTTTAGTACTTGTTGATACCAGAAAGCTTTTGTAAACAAGTTTGGTGGTAGTTTAATGTACAACAGCTCTTTCACACAGGATTCATTTGAAAGCAAATCTTCATATGAAGCAAACATGCTTCAGCACATTTGGGTTTTTTTGCATTTGAGTGTAATCAACTTCCAAAGCAGGTTAAAGAAAGATACATTATTTTCTAGGAAATAAGCAGATCCAACAATGAACCCACATTAAAATCTCTTGTGGGATATTTCCTCACACACAGAATACATAGGGCAAATCCTGGTTGTCTGATAGTCTAGTAGCATCACAGATGAGGCACAGCCTCTGCAAAACTTCCATTCCCATAGCAATGCAATCAATGGACACACATCATATCTTGCTGGAACACAAAAAGAGTAGTAAACAGCGATTTAGTCATTGGCTTGCTCCTAGGTTAGTGGGGTGATATGTGACCTTGGCAAAGATGCAGCCATGCCCTTGGAAAGTTCAGCTATCATTGCAGATGCTGACTACCTGATCAATGGTCCAAAGAGAAAGCTGACAGGGTAGAGGAGGCAGATGTGTGTGTATATGAAATGTGTTGATTTTCAGAAGAATTACTAGCTACCAAGCCAAAAAAGGTACAAAAGTCTTTGCATGCTTACTTAAATCCCAGTGACACATCTTCAAAAAAATTATACTTTTCCTTTCAGATACTTTAGAAGGTGTACCACTGCTGTCTTATAAAACCATGAGAACAAACACAATACACTTGGATGAATCCTCTTTTTCAAAACACCCATTATATCTTTGCATTGCTTACAGAACTGAGAAAGCAGCATATTTGGAACCATAATACTTGCCAGTTTGCTTTACTTATTATACAAAATTTGGAAGGTTATTTTAACCATTATTTAAACATTTACAGAGATGTGTCATATATTTGTACAGTTGGCAGTGTTTTGATTTTTGCTCTGTTTTGTACTGTAGCAAAGAAAAAAAAAGAAAAACAAACAAAAGACAGTGTCTGTTTTGTCATTTTGTTAATTTTAGGATTATCCTGATAACTCATGCATTTACATAGTCTTTTATATATCTAAGAACAGTCTATAAAAAGAGCAATAAATAACTAGTCCTCCTATTTATCAATTTCACTCATACTCTACAGGGTAGTGGTTGCTCATTAACAGCCCAGAAGTTTCATAGCCTGTAATAAGTCAAGATCTTTCCAGCCTGTAACTTTTCTAGACTAATGAAACCTACCTAGTGAACAGTGTTGCATAGACCTTGATACCACATTTCTCACAGTCATATTTCTCCTATCATAGGAACGGTGATGAGAGATTATGAGGTGTTTTCAAAAAACAACATTCTTTTAATAAAGATTTTTAATAATAGCAATCATTAAGTAAAAGATACTGACAGTTATTGTCTGGTTGGGCATGTATATTCAAGGAACTTGTAGCTGTTATAAAAATATCATACAAAGAAAGCTGTACACTAATGGATTAAAAATAATTCCCTTTCTCATTTAAGGAAATCTAGATAGTTAATTTCACAAAAAACAATTAAACACCCTTTGAAATTGCTGAATCAAGTTATCTCCAGCAATAGGAAAACTGGCTTCAGGAAGCCCAAACAATTGCAGGGAGAGATAAAAGTTCCATCTGAAGGAAGTATGCAGAGGCTGAACAAATGCTACAGGAAATCAGTTATACAAGAACTCTTCAAACATAATAGGATCCTTCCTGTTTCTTTTCCTCTTACTGCATACATCAACTTATTTATATACTTTGTATTCCTAACTGAAGTAAGAATTAAAGATCAGTGTATCATTTACATGCTAAGAAATGAACTACAAATACTATCTTCTGATATTATGTGGGAAACTTCAAATTTGTGGGACTTCAAACTGACACAATTTGTAATAGAACTGAAAAAAATAACAATATTTTGAACAAATAGGTCTCTCAAGCCGAAAGTTCTAGAACTGCAAAATGAAAAGTTAATTTATTTGGAATAAACTGTTCTTATAACTGTTACACAGATGTTTAAAACTATTTTTTAAATCATTGTTTGAATTTTCATTCATTTTCTTCACTGCCCTTTCACCTGCAAAAGTGATACTCTGTTTGCTCTGTAAGTATGAATACAGAGGTCTCATGAATAAAAATGCTAAATAATGTGTTCAAGATCACAGAACCTAATCCTTCAGACCATTTTCATGTTTTATTCAAAACCTTGCTGTGGATCAGAGAGAAACAAAGCTGGTTACCACTCATAATGGGAGATTCCCAGGAGTCTTACAGTCATGCTTTTCTAAACCTGATAGTCCATGAGCTTTTAGCCTTCAAAGACCTTACGACTATTACAAATCTGAATAGTCACTGTTCCTGCACTGAACGCACGATTTTCTGTAGGACAAGGTAAGGGACAAACATTATAGTAGAGTATTTTAAAAAATATTGTGTCAGTTATTTGAAATTTCTCAGATTTGGTGTATATCAGTACTCATCCCAATATATATGGATTCATGAGCCACAAATAGACAACATGGTTCAATGGCTGAAATTGTATTCCCTGCTTGGTTATCTTTCTTGTCTGGGTGTCAAAAGTATTTTTGAGGGAAAATTGGAATGTTTATTTCACAGAAAACTTCAGTATAGGTTTTATTTTGCGGTAATTGAAGTGTCTGAGACCTCTCAGGCTATTAGAATAACTGGTAGCATTCTCCACGTGTGACGGTCTCACTAAATCCAGGTGGAGTTCCATCCTGCCTTCTCTAAGTGAAGGCTAAATAGCTATCAGGAGGCCATTCTTTAGGGGCCAGAGAGGTGGTGGGGGAGGGTGGGGATGGGGGGAGATTGGCATATAGAAATCTTTTGATACTGAGCCCTTGAGCGCATCTACACTACCATTTTAGCCCAGCTCCAGAATACTTTTTTTTTGAGCTTATTTTCTGATTATTTCTACTCACCACACTGGCTTCCAGGAGATGCACTCCAGAGAGGTACCTAATACATCCCGCCTGTTAATGTACATCGAGTCTAAGGAAGCCAAGATGGCTTATAGTTTCTAGAAAATATTCTTTTAGGAATAATTTGCAAGTAAATAAAGTACAGAAGGAAGCAAAAAACTGTAAAGCACAACCATAGGAAGAACAACCTGCTGTCTGTTTCATATGCTCTTGAAATCTTATTATTTTAAAAGGAGAAAATTATTTCTGGTTTTGTGTGATTTAAGTGTTTATTCCTTCAGTAGTTTTAGAATATAATGTAAACAGTGAGCACAAGCAGGGAGTTTTTAACATAATGACGAATTTGTCAGCATGATTCTATTTTGACATCATCTAAACATTTTCAGAATAGTAGATATCCTGACAAAGTCTCAGTAATATATTCCAGATAAAAAAGACAGTCCAGTCAGAGCAGGTGTTTCTCAGTGTGGCCTACAAGTGTCAAAGACAGGACAAAGAGGAAAACCAAAATATTTTTCAGTGCCATCTCTCTTTTTCTCAGCTTTGTATTTTATTCCCCCCGCATTTTTGAATCTCTCATTCCTCTTTCCAGACCTATAATTCAGCTGATTCCAGGCAGTCCCTTTCATCTCATTGGGAACTGTCTTGTATCACCACCCAGATTCCAATTTTTCCTGCATTAGACCAACCCTAGAAACCTCAGTACATACGGAATCAGAAAATAGTTTGTAGACTTCTGAAATATAATGGGAGACTATAACCACTGTCTAATCTATGAGCTGGCTGACACTGACTTCTAGTGAAGAAACCTAACAGATGTTTCATATTGCATATTATATATTCATATTTCATTCATATTTCATTGTTTTTTTTTGAAAATGACAATATCTAAAAAAAAAAATAAATGGCAATGACCTGAAAATGTTTATGATTGATAGATGAGTAGAAAGAAGAACATGAGTAGAAAGAAGAGCAGACATTTAAGTTATAGCAGGGCTAAAAGTGGACACCAACTGAAAATAATAGTTCATCATACTACAGGATCTCTCTTAATTAGAAATGCAATCCAATTAACTATTTCTCATGCCAAGGAGAATGTCAAATCATAGAATCATAGATACCAGGTTGGAAGGGACCTTAAGGATCAAACTTTCTTTGTAAAAACAGTCTAGACAAGATGGTCCAGCATCCTGCTCAACTGAATGTTGAAGGTGTTGGGGAATCCATCACTTCCCTGGGGAGATTATTCCAATGGCTGATTGTTCTCATTGTAAAAAAACTTTCCTTGTGTCCAACATAAATTATTCAATGATTAAATAACTCATGAAAATTCAACTTAACTACTAACTATAATAAACAATTTGAATATGTATGTAGTAGTCTTGCCACAGTAGCAGCTTCTCCAAAGTATCTTTGATGTTCTGAGGTAACTCCTGCTCTGTTTCTTCACCAGCTGAAACAACATATTCTATTATTTATGTTATATTATTTGCTTTAAAAGTTCTACAAACAAAAATTAGTCAACCTGTCATCTTTCACATTTTAAATATTCAAGAGTATATTAAACCCATGATCCTCTGGGAAAAAAAAAAAATCGACCATTAATGTGGAGTTAAAATATACTCTTGATGCAAGTGAGGTAGTAGTACTC
>JASSUY010001394.1:0-42100 GCA_032466535.1 Forpus xanthops
AAGAATACAAGAGCTCACCAACTAATTTCCACCCAGCCTGACCAAGCAGTGCCCCCCATCACCTGATACCAAGTCTGACCATGTAGTGCACTCCCCATCACCTCATACCAAGTCCAACCACTCAGTGCCTCCCCCCCACCCTTCCGGGTCTCTCCTCTCCATCTCACACCTTGGCCATGAGGTGCTGTGGTATGGAATACCTCTTTGGTCAGTTTGGGTCAGGTGTCCTGTCTCTGCTTCCTCCAGGCTCCCTCTGCTCCCTGGCAGATCATGAAACTCAGAAAGTCCTTCGCCAGCCTAAACATTCTAAGCCATAACTATAAACACTGGTGTTATCAGCACTGCTCCCAAGCTGAAAATCAAAAACACAGTGCTGCACCAGCTACTATGAAAAAGAGAAAAATGACTGCTGCTGCTGAACCCATGACAACTATCTAAGGCAGTTTTAAAAGAGAATTTTAAATTAAGCAAGAACACATATTATGGAAGCTTTTTTTCATAGAGTGTTCCTAAATTTAAAATAAATCTAAAAATTTTGAGATAAACGGTTCTCACACAGTGTAAGAAAATCTTAGCAGAAGTCTACAATGTGTTAAAAACAACTCCGGGTTGTACACTTACAGGGTAGATAAACTTCCTGCCTTGCAGGAGATTTTTTCATAAAGAAGAAAGTTTCCTAAGTTTGAATAACCTCTGTGGTGACTGAGACACAGCTTTAATACATTTTAAAACACCTGCCTCGACTCCATTCACTCATGAAACTGTCACTTCTGATGTCCCAGAAATCACCAGTCTGACTAACATTTCTTCTGCCTCTCATGTCACTGCTGGCTAGTGCAGCGCACTAGGTCAAGTGGTACAGATGTAAAGACATGCCAAGAAGAGAAGAATCAATTTTGGAGCCCAAGAGGCAAAAGTACTGATGCAGAAGATTGCTAAATAAAACCAGTTGCCTTATGGCACTTGAATCTTCCAAGGCGGACACTGTGAGACTGATCATCAGTAAATATAAAATCAGGTCCTATGGCAAGTCAGAATGAATAAGTTTTTTTTTTCCATTGTTTCTAATTACTATTTGCTTGGGGGGGAAATAGGAGAGTGTATGTCTGAATAAAATACATCAAAATATTGCCTTGGATAACATTACAGGAAGGGTGGAAAACCTGCTGCCCCTTAGACAAATTTGCATCAGATCTGGGGACTCTGCCAAGGGCAGAATGTCCTTGGGGAAAAAAAAGTTATGTATTAAATATATTTATAGGTTAAATTGTGGGATAATTAAAGGAGGTCCCTCAGCCCTAATGAAATAGTTCTAAATCTGTAATCAAATTATTAGAATTCTGTTAATAGGTATTTTTTAATGTAAATAAATTTATATACACATATATTATGACTTTTCTTTCCAACTTCACATGGTGGCTCTTGTCTGCCATAGTTTCATTGTTAATTTGTACTTAAACTTTGTTGTCTAGTTGAATAATAACAGGATTCATGTAGAAAATGCCATATTATATAATTTTATGAGAAGTGTGAACATTGCCACAATTCATCCTAAACTTTGTGAAAATTAATGCAAAGTTTGAGGTTTGACACCCACTTCAAATTTTACTTTTTTCTTAAAGGAGTGAAATGTGCTAGAAGCTCAGGTACAACATCCCACTACTCAATGGCTGCACCATCTGCTAAGATGATGCGTTATGATTTTCTAAATTTAGTTTAAGTTTATTAATTTCTTTTTGTAGACTCATCATCTGAAAAATTCCCTTATTTTCCTTCCTGTAATTATTAGCATTTTGATAACAAAGCACAAGACCCTCTGAAGGTATTTTTTCTGCTACAAAGTTTAACATAGACTAGCATGTTTTAATATCTTCAGTACCTGAAAACAGCATGCTTAAGTATTACTGCTCAGTGCCACTGAGACCTAGGCATGACAACTGCTGTCGTCAGTGTACCTTCCAACCCTATTTCACCTACCCAGCTGGAGTACATCTCTGATTTGCTGTGAATGCCTTTAGCTGATAGCAAGCTGTGAGCTTCAGCACAGTTGGGATGAATCAATCTCTGTATCTGTGGCTTGAGATATAATCACAGTTTTAAACAAGCCAGAGTGAGCACTCCATGAGAGGGACACATTTCAGTAACCCCCAAAACTTTGTTCCGACTTCCCATGGAGATAAATGACAAGCTATTCAAATGTGTGAATGGCAATTACATACCTAACCTGGAAGCTTGATTTTAAATGGATATTTCAACTTGTGATATGTGCAGTGGTCTTTATTCTGCTTCATTACACTGATATGCCATCTTTTCTTCCTTCTTCCTCCACAAAGTAACTGCATTTTATGTGCATATTTGGTTTAACATATTTGTTGGGCTTTTCTACAAGCCTAGGTTTCAAGCTGCACTTACCTAGACAGAGTCATCATGTGAACTAGGAAAATAAAGGTGGCCAGATGTGATGACCAGGCACATGATGGTCAGTTGTCTCTTCCTTAATGGTGAGTAACCTCTGGAATGCGGGCCTCTAAATGAGTTCAGGTCTTGGACCATGTAGGCTGAAATGTATTGATTTTTCACTCTTGATATATCTTGTTAAAAATAATAAGTCACATAAGTACATTTCTCTGTGATATTAACAAAATGTTTGAAATAGAATTTCCTTGCAGATTCCTTCTATTTTGCTAAACTTTACCTGCTTTTGTTTCACTTGTTTTTGCCAAGACTTGTTAGGGCTTGACACAGGGAACAGACTAAGGACAAAACTGAGGTGACATTGTTTTGTGCCACAAGGGACTGTGGGATTAAAGAAAAACAAAACACAAAAAGCTTGTGGAAAGATTTAGTAGCTTCAGGCAGCCTATGTCAGGATCGAGAGCAGTAGTCAGGCATGGGACAACAGTGCCCCAGAACTGTGACTTGTAACTGTATATGGTCTAAACGACAACGCACCCCAGCACCCTTTAACCATTTAGTTATCTCTGATCTAGTCAAAGGAGACAATAAAACATAAAGGGGTAACTAAGTAGCTGCTGCCCTCCTGCCTGTTCTGAGCACCTTATCCTGAACTGGACCTTTGAAATGAGTACCATGAGCATCCCCCCACTAATTTCCACACACACACCCCTTTCTCATACAGTTTTTCTCGATATAGTGGATGTCACTTGGACTCAGGGAAGATAAAGTAGAGGAAGATCATGGCTTCTGCTTTGACTGTACTGGAAAATTACCCCTGGCTTAACAATGTATAGTCACCCCTGTGTTACCACTCCTTCTACAAGCATCCAAGAAAGGAAGCGGTAATTTGCAAAGAGAAGGAATGGTGAGGGAGATAAGCATATTTTCAGTTTCATTGAGTGAAATCTCTCAGAAAAAATGTTTATTCGTGTGTCATTTGAGATATAGCAATGCTAACATCCCCTTACAGTAAAGAAAGCAATAACTGTATACCTCTCACTGCTTATGGTTGCGTCATGGGTTCAGCAGTAGCAGTCATTTTCTCCTTCTTAGTGGCTGGTGCAGTGCTGTTTTTGACTTTCGGCCTGGGAACAGCACTGATAACACCAATGTTTATAGTTGCAGCTTAGAACATTTGGTTTGACCAAGTACTTTCTGAGTCTCATGTCTGCCAGGGAGGAAGGAAACCCAGGAGGAAGCAGAGACAGGACACCTAAACCAGACTGATCAAAGAGGTATTCCATATCACAGTATATCATGCCTAGGATGGAAAAACTGGGGGCAGGAATCCAGAAGAGGGCAGTTCATGGCTTGGTCATCAAGTGGTGAGCAGTTGTATCCTCTTCCCTTGTACTTCCCTTGTCATTATCATTAGTGGTAGCAGTAGTGATTTGTGTTATACCTTAGTTACTGGACTGTTCTTGTCTCAATCTGTGGGAGTTTCATTCTTTCGATTCTTCTCCCCATTCCCCCCCTCTCAGAGTGGGAGGGAAGAAAGAGGGGGGAGTGAGCATGCAGACTGCATGATTTACAGCTTAAACCATGACAGGTTGGTAATTGTTGGTGCTGTTTAAGGTCTTGAAATGGTAAGCTATTTAGTATTATAACAAAGAACAATAGACATTTCTAACTAGATCATTTAGACTTTTTTCCTAGTGTATGAAATGAGTTTGTCCCTAATGAATGTTGAACAAAGACTAGAATTTACATTTATTAGATCATACTTAATGAATAGGTACTTTGAACATCAAGGTTCTTGGAGTCCAAATCTTTATGAGTCAATACTGTATAGTTTGAGAAGCCTGAATTAGAAATAACCCTGTACCATTGCTCTAGTCTAAACCAAGTATAATTGCATCGTGTGATATGCAAGACTCTGAGCTACTGGTACTAAAATAGCTTGTTAAATACTGAGACATAATTTCACTGGCTTTGCTCATAAGTTTTTTTTTTTTCCCTGTAGATTTTAAAAGATACAGATGTACTTTATTTTAAGCAATACATTCTTCCTCTAAAAGAACTGTGATGAGAAATTGTAGTAATTTTATTTCAAAATGAATAGAGGATATAAGATGCCACAAAAAGGAAGTGTGGAAATTTAAATGTGATGGCTAAAATGAAAGGTTGATAATGTAGTAATATTATTAATGTGGTACCAAGCGATTCATAGGAAATAAATAGCTGACTGAAAAAAATAACTCTGTTCAACTTCCATGAGATAATAAAATCTCTTATAAATGTCAGGTATACTCTGCTATATAAAACAAATTCTCACATCTGCAGCCTGTCTTGTGCTTTATACTGAATAGTATAAGCATATTATGTACAAAAGACAAAAAGATGAGCAAGTGAGGTCTTCCATGGGAAAAAAAAAAAGGCAGCACAGTATTGGATTTCAGAGCATTTGGCTGCAAAGCGAAGCATTAAGAAATGAAGAAAGTCCTATGTGCAAGAAAAGGAAGACTCGAAGAGGCTGCAGCAAAAAGAAAGAGGGAAAAAACTCCCATCCCCCAATAAAGAAATTTGAGGATGCTCATGTACAATCCAAGACTTCACTCTGCAGCTGTATTTGTATGTCTTCCTTTCTGATTCATGCTTTGTGACCCAGATCTAAGTAGTGATTTCATCTAAGTCAGGTCTCCTCTCCAGCTCATGACAAACTTTTGTTATTTTAGTAATTGAGCCAAAATACATATAATTCAAATTAGATTTAATTGGTGATTTATTTGGAGGAAAGACATCTGGAAAGAAGGAAAACGTTCCTGTACCTTAATCAAAGTAAATGCCCCTCTCATCTCCTACCTGACCAAGAGACCTGAGAAGAAACTGCAACTGTAATTAGGAAAATAATTTTGAACCATACAACGTCCTGCATTCACAGTTGGAAATTATGTGGCTCATAGCTATGGGCCTTTTACATCTCAGCAGTGAACAGAGATTTGAATAATTTGATAATCTGCAGGTTGTGGGTTTTACCCTGAGTCATGTGAAAAAAGTGCATTCTGGAATCAGGCTTGGATACAAGTGAAAGGTTTTTAGTGTAGTAATATTTTCAACTGAAGAGAAATAGAGGATTTCAGGGAAATTCAGTGGCCCTATCTGTAACTTGGCTGACAGTTTTTAGGCAAAAATCTATATTCATAATCTTAGATGATTAAAGGCAAAGCCTCAATTAATGAGGATTGTTATAATATGATTTGAAGTGGATTATAGTATCATTTTACTTCCTGGACTTCGATGATGGAAATAGCATATGAATGCTGCTACAGGTAAGGGCCTTTTACTTAGCAATAAAAGGAAAATCTACAAGCACAAAGTGGAAAAATAAAACAGAAAAGTGAGGAAGAAAATTACTGATGTGAGGCTTGGGATTATGCGGTTGTATAATGACCAGGCCAGGGATTTGGGAGCTACTGCGGAAAATTTACAAACTTCACTCCAATGCACTGTTGTCATGAAGGAGGAAAATGAAAATCAGAATCAAATCTCCAAAGAGACAAAAGTGGAATATAACTAAGAACGAATTGGTGGCAGGGTCTACTTTATTCTCACTTCCAGCCATAGGATGTAAATACAGAAATTCTGAATGAGAAAATTGAGACAAGGAATAAGAAGAGGTTACCCAGCAGTGACTGTGTAGTGTAAGTAAATGCAAATCACATTATTTAATTCTCATCAGAATTAGGTGTTTTTTTTTTTTTTTTTTTTTTTTTTTTTCTAATATTGTAAGTTAAAATATAAAAGAGCATTTCTGTTTGAAAAGGAAAGATTAAAATGAGTGGCAAGAACAAGTCACACTGCGCAGAAGTTTAGACAACATAAAGTGATATATTACCTGTTTCATTCTGAAGCACTAATCAGGCAAGATAACAAGACCAATTAATATTATGCAGCAAATTTATATTAATTGGCCTATTGGGATATTTAAAAAATAATAGAATTTCATCATCCTAATCCAAAGAGGAAATTTATCTGCTTCATCGTTAAATCCTGCTCCCATGAAAGTGTAAACCTCAAAGGGCTAATTCTTGTTCAGTTTCTAGACTGCTGAGAAACATACAAGCAGAATGGTATGAGTGCCATCACTGTGCATCATCTTGAATGACAAAAAGTTAATTCAGTTAAAATAGATATTTGTAAGTGCTATTTAGATATAAATGCTTATCTAGGCCACACTGGGCAAAATAGGCATTTCAGTCAGCACAATAGATAGTCCAGAGCCCCAGACAATACAGCAAAGCAAAGGAAAGAAAGATTGGAAAGAGAATCACATAGATAAGAAGAGAGCAGATGATAAAGAGAAGCAGATCTGAGTTTTGCCCAGTGCCTCCTATATACAGTGCTGTATGTCCATGTTATGGGTTCAGCAGCAGCAGTCATTTTCCTCCCTCTTAGTAGCTGGTGCAGTGCTGGGTTTTTGATTTTTGGCCTAGGGACAGCACTGATCACACTGATGTTTTTCGTTGCTGCTCACTAATGTTTACCCTGATCAAAGACCTTCTGAGTTTCATGTTCTGCCAGGGAGGAAGGGAAGTTGGGAGGAAGCAGAGAAAGGACATCTGACCCAAACTAGCCAAAGAGGTATTCCATACTACAGCACATCATGCCCAATATATAAACTGGGGAGAGTTACCCAGAACTGTTAGATCACTGCTTGATTTGGCTGGGTATCGGTTGGCGGGTGGTGAGTGGTTGTATTCTCTTCCCATGTTGTTTCCCTTATTATTATTATTATTGTTGGTAGCTGTAGTGGTTTTTGCTATACTTAAGTTACTGGACTGTTCTTATCTCAATCTGTGGGAGAGGAAGGGGAGGGAGTGAGAAAATGGCTGCGTGGTTCTGAGTTACGGCTGGGCTTAAACCACGACACTCCATCATACTTGGAATATAAAACGTGTATCTTGGGTTCTCCCCACCCATATTATTTCCTTTTTCTTGCTCTTCAGACACAATAAGATGGCAAGATAACAGAACAGAGGCTCACTTTTCAGCTGTGCTGGAAAAAATCATCCAAATATTTGAAAGGGATTGCAAATAACATCTCTATAAAATTAATTTCCTACCCCAGCGGACCACTGTCATTCTGAAATACAACATAAGTCTTTCCTGAAACCCCATAATAATGAAAGCCAGATTATCTTGCTAGCACAGAGGGATTATCATAAATGGCCTGGAAAATTTTGTTAACCCACAACTACTCCAGCACTCTCATAGAGCAAGAAACCTTAAAGTAGTTATTTCTGTTTTTAAAAGTTAATCATAAAAAGCAAATCTGTATTTGAGTGTCTATTTCTACTTTTCTAGAATATATATTAAAAAAAAAAAAACAAAAAAAAACCACAACGCCCCTCCAAAAAAAAACACAAAAAATAAACGACAACAAAAAAATCTCCAAACCAAAACCCAGTCAAAATCATTAAACACCTCCCAATTTTGATGTTAAGATTCCAGAAGTCAAAGTTAGTTCTAACACTTTATCTTCAACGTAGAATGGAAATCAATTTGTTTGCACAGTCATACTCCAATTAGCTTGTGATTGACAGCTGTCAGGTTCATAATCATAATTCCGACTAACAGATACTTAGACTAAAAAATAAGAATCACAGAAAACTTTATTTTGGTACTTGATCTAGCTCCTGAGTTGAGTTCATTGAGACTTCTTTGCTGCTGCATATACTACTTTATTGATTCATAAGACGGACATGCAAGGAAGTAGTCAGCTTTTCCATTCCAGAGATATTTAGTGAATTTTATAGATCAATGAAATCATCCAGGAATGAAAAATTGAGTTCACCTAACAGAATTAGATACTTCAGAAGGCATCTAAAATAGCTTAAAATATTGACCACATTATATGCAAAGAAAGCAAACATATGCAAATATTAACAAATGACACACCTGTTGTTGTGACACCCCCTTTATTATTAAGTTAATCAGAACCAGAGCCCAAAAAATATTGTGCCAGGTATTGCACAAACATAGGCTGAAGAAATGAGCGTAGTCTTATAGAGTTCTCAAGCCGAAGTTCAAAACTATTGCCAGATGTTTTGACATAAAAAAAGAACTTGTCCTGGGCTCAGCAGTAGCAGTCATTTTCCTCCTTAGTAGCTGGCACAGCTCTGTGTTTTTGACTTTCAGCCTGAGAACAATGGTGACAGCACCCATGTTTTCAGTTACTGCTCAGTAATGTTTACTCTGACCAAGGACTTTCTGAGTACCATGCTCTGCCAGGGAGGAGGCGAAGCTGAGAAGAAACCGAGACAGGATACCTGATCCAAACTAACCAAAAAGATATTCCATATCACAGCACATCATGCCCACTATATAGACTGGGGGCAGTTACTTGGAAGGGTAAGGTCACTGTTGGGTCAGGCTGGGTATCAGTCGGCAGGTGGAGAGCGGTTATATTCTCTTCCCTTGTTATTTCCCTTATCATTATTATTACTGGTGGTAGCAGCAGTGGTTTGTGCTATACCTTAGTTATTGGACAGTTCTTATCTCAACCCGTGGGATTTACATTCTTTCAATTCTCCTCCCCACCCCCCCAGAAGTGGGGAGGGGAGAAAGGGGAGGAGTGAGTGAGTGAACTCTTTGGATTATTTATGGCTGGGTTTAAACCATGACAGCACTATAGGGTCAAGGCTCAGTGTAACTGGAAACCACCAAATGTATTTTGCACCTCCTCAGCTTCCCCACCCCCCCACCCCCAGAACAACTGGTTCACTAAAACACAGGAGTATTTAAATAGTTATATTTCAGGAACTCTGCTCTGAATTTGGCCACCAATGACTGATTCTACAAGAAACAGCTCAGTCCTCATAGGAAACAGAAAACACTGTCATAGAGCCACAATTACAGCTCAAATAACCTCATTCTGGACTGATAACAATGGCTCCAACTATCTCTTTCTACAATTACCTCTGTGTTAGCCCCACCTCTCCCATGTGTTTTTATGTGTAGAGAAATAAAAACCTAAGTATTCTGGAAGGTGACAGGTTTGTGTTGGCAATGGCGTTGTCTTTCTGTGCAGCTTTCACTGAGCTTCAGTAGCCATAATTAAAATGTCACCAAGAAGTTAATAATGCTCCTACTCATCAACACAAAGTTCTGTTTACTGAACCACAAGAAATATTTCTGACACAAAATACCCTTCACACACATATTTAATGTGCTTATTTTCTAGGGAGGATTAACTGATAGGATATTTAAATGCAAGTTAATTATTCTTTTCGAGATAAAAAAAAACAAAATAAGGTAGACCGTGTGGATTAGTAAATAATTTATTTTTGTGTAATTAAGACATAATAGCACACCAAGTAATACGGATTGCTTAAGGTCCTTTCCAGCCCTATTCTGTGTTTCTATGGATTGTGTTAACAAGAGACTGTAAGCTACGTTTCTCCCAGCATTCCTGAGTTCCAGCATGTTAGTTTATAATCCAGAATTTAAGGACATTTAAGAAACAGAAGAAGAGAGTGTTAGAAAATGAGTGGGCAAAAATTCCATGATAAATATTTACACATGAAACACATTTTCTATTCAGACTTCAGATGTGTTTTTGCTGAAGAGACCCAACTATTTTAAGAATCATAAGAAGACAAAACAATAGCCTCTTCTATCTGTTCTATTGTTTAAGTCTGTTTTTTTTAAAAATAAAACAGTAAGTATAAGTTATCTGCAAAATCCCAGAAAAATAGGTAATTCAGATTGCAGAATTGTTCAAAGACAGTAATAATACTCCAGTATAATTATTCATGAACATTTAGTATCCCATGACAAGGCTGAAAGCTATAGGCACAAATTCTGAGATTTTTCTATGGTTTTCTCGCTGAGATTTTTAAGTCTGAAGTTTCATAAAATGTTTCAGATTAATGAAAGCTCTTATTTCAGCTACCTGTGTCTATGTCAGTAACACTAGATACTGGTCCATGGTGAAACACACAAAAACAGAAAAGTACTGTTCGTCCATAGTAGCTCCTTCCCGAAAAGTCTCCTGAAATCCTGGGAAAGTATTGCTTTCATCAGAGAGTCTCACTTTGGAAACCTCTGAAAAGCTCCTGATCCCCATAGATCTTTCTAGATAGAGATGTCTACTTCTTCCGATGTAGGCTAGCCCCCTACATTAGAATGAATGTGCATTTTTGCTAGCATAAATGCACTAGCCCCAGGTGATGTGGAGAGGCAGAACTTCATTCCACCCAGGTCGACATTGTCTCCATGAGGGTGCCTGCAAAGGTTGAGCCTGCAACCTTGCACTGAAATGATGTCTCTCAGAGCTGGTTTCTTGATTGTCATCACATGGTCTTTGGGGCTCGTAAGATAAACACTCACCAAAAATATCTGTCACTGTTTCTTTTACCATTTGCTGGCCCTTCATCTGTATTTTTTCTTTAGTAATAAACTAGTTGGTTTTTTATCCCTTGTGTCTCACCTCTCTCTCTCAACCAGGAATCCTTGAACTCCAGAACACTAGCACACCCACATTCAGCTTATTTTTAAGTTGCATGTCTATGGCTGGAACATATAAACTAAGGGACAAGTGCCAAACCACGTTAAAGAAAATTCGGAATTTTTCAGTTCAGGTTTTTTAAAGCCAAAACAGGCCCTTAGTTTAAAGCCAACTCCATTACACTATTAGTACTTTCACACTTGGAGCTACTGAGCA
This sequence comes from Forpus xanthops, assembly GCA_032466535.1. NCBI lineage: Eukaryota > Metazoa > Chordata > Aves > Psittaciformes > Psittacidae > Forpus > Forpus xanthops. Next base: position 11,123 of record JASSUY010001394.1, read on the forward strand.
ATGATCTAGCCATACTTTGGTTCATTCAGGACTCAACACAAACAGCAACGGCATCAGCACCCAAAGCAGCTACCATTTTGCTCCTAGCCACTGATAACCTCCTAAAACTCACCTTGTGCTACTGCATTACACTTTACATCTGTAATCAAGTTGTTAGCTGTCATTTCTGAAAACAAGTACATAAATAATGATTGATCATGTAAATTAGAACATCTCAATCTGCATACACTTTCTAAATATATCATAGGTTTCAGACTACTAATGGCAGCAAGGTGGAGAAGGTCACTCCCTTCTCAGTGCCCTGGACCATTAGGAGTGCAGATTAGCTCCTCAGGAGCTGCAATACTGAACCCCCCTTTAATACCCTACACACATTAATAATCACTGCAGAAAAGACTTGCTTACTGCCTTTTGAAATTCAGGAAGGCTGCAATTTTACTCCAAGTCTTGCATTTAATTTTCAATTTTTTTTAATTTCAAAATTCTTTCTCTTCTGGTATTTTTCCCAATAAACTTTATGTTGCTGACAACTAATCAGGGAACTGGATGCCAAGGCCAACCTACCATTACACAAATGCTCAAAGACCATTAGCCATAAATGGCACTGAAGATTCAGCACCTAAGTGACCGTAATACAGAGATGCTGTTTCTCTCCTATATTTTCATATGTCTCAAATGCTTTTCTGGGTTTAATCATCCATGTTTGTTTTGGTTCCTACAAGTGAATGCAATGTCCTGAAAACAATTTCTCAAGTTGCCGGTCTGTTTGATTCTTTGAGGAGATGGCACAAAACCGGACGTCAGATATGTCGTATTTGTACTAGACAAAGGAGTGGGCAATGAGTCAACATTACAGTGGCAGAGAGGGAGGCTAATGATTGACTACAACCTGGTTTTACATTGCTACCTTCCTTTCTGCAGGCAAAAATTAATCAACCTTACTTGTTATTAGTTATTTAGCTTAAATCAATTAGCATATTCTAGTAAGATTCGACTGTATTCAATTTCAGCAAAGCTTCAATATGCTTTTTTCAGAGTTAACTGCAGCCACTCAAAAAAAGCCCAATGTTTATACCCACACACATTGTTTTGTTATTGAAGGCTTCTTGCTTGCAAACACCTATGACGGATAAAGAGGTAGAGTACAATCTAGTCACCACAGGGATGAAACAATAAGGGACCATATTGGGTTTTGGGTACCGTGTTACTCAGTTCATAATCTACCTCAACCCTAAAGTCATCCCTTCATCTAAGTCATCATGACACCATCTAAGTCATCACTTCTCAGAGACATACCTTATTCTTCTAGAATATAACACATCTTGTGTTACTAGATATCTAAATTAACAATAATAAAATGCTTATTGCTCTTTCGTAACCTTAAGATAATTCTCTATTGGGGAACTTCCCTATCCTTTCTTTACTAACTTTTTTTTCCACTCTCATGCAAACCATGATAAATTATGTGATCTTCTTGGATCACAGAAACATGTAAGTCTGTAAGGAATTGTTGTGGGAACTCATTAGGAACACATCCCTTCCATGATTTGCTTTGGAATTATTAGTTTGCAAGTTTTTAAAGTAACTTTAAAGTGTTGCTTCTTGGTTTTTTTTTTTTTTTTTATTGTAACAACTTACAATTAGAAATACATATGTTACTAAGATGAAAGCCTCACACACGCCAGGTAAGACATTGGAGTTGTGTGCTAATTTATTTACACTTTCTATAGCTGTTTAGAAAATTGTATTACATTCTTTATTGGTTTGAAAGTAATTTTTGTTCTGAGAAAAATCTCCTTAAACTGGAATACACTCCAAAAAATTCTTTCCTTTAAGTGTACTCTGTGCTTTTAACAGGTGCATCTTTCTGCACATTTTAGACTATGTTGCTATGTGGGGAAAAAACAAACAACCCAGCTGATTTTACTTAGGAAGTCCCCAAGCAGTTACAGTATGCTACCTCATTTCAGAGAGAATCTTTGTCTGCAGGACTTAAGACTGCAGGTCTAGTTTTTTCCCATGGTAAGGTTTATCTTGTACGTACTGTGTATTTTTATGCTTTCATTAAACTAAACAAATTTTTCATACCAAGCAAAGTTGCACATTACTAGGTGCATGATGATGACCTGCTAAATTACAGAATTGCTTAGCAGGTAACTATATAATCTTTTGCCCTCTGGAGAAATGAATGAGCACAGGTAAGTTGCAATGCAGTTATTTAGACAGTACATGTCTATGAAACCATTCCCTGACTTTTATATTAACTCTTACCGTAGGTACAAAATACCACCTCAAGCATAGAAAATCAAAATAAGCAAATATCCAAGAGAGAGGGAGTGATGACAATTGATTAACTGTGGTCTTTTTGTTAACACAAAGTACTTCAACTGAATATTAGGTATAGTTACCTAATCAAACAGATGTGTCACTCTGCAGTCAATGACTTAAAACAGATTAATCTCATATTTTCAGCATATATATAGGGATATCTATAGATTTAGTATGGAAATCATAATTTAGCAAGTATTTCTTACGTTGATCATGTGTTCAAATATTTCTTTGAGATTTATGACCAGGGCTACTGCAAAATACACTGAATAAATAAACTGCATTTTTCTCTATAATATGACAATCTTTTTGTCTAACTGGAACTGGACGACACAGGGTCTAGAGGTAAGATGAAATACATTACCATTATGATATGAAAAGAAGTTGTCTTTCTGACAGATTCGCAAACATGCCAACTAATTTTCAACTTCCTTGGATGCTTGACTGCAAACATGTCATTCGGCATCCCATTTGATTTGTCTTTTTTTCCCTCTCACTATTGTAATATACAAGTAAATCAACATCCAATAAACTAAAGTAGTTTTTATTTTCCCTGTACACAAGCTTCTTCTAAACCATTTTCACTCTTGCTTACCTTTTGCATGTTAAACTTGAGTGTACTCAATTCGAAAATAAATCATTACTTTGGTTTACAAGAAAACACAATAGGCAAAAGCTTCTGGTATAAGTCATTTGAGTTGAATTATTTTAAGAGACTTTGTGAAAATAAGAAAACCTGCTCAGACTAATGTAATAGTTGGTGAGGAAAAGGCTTCCAGCATACTGCACAGCAGAAAGACAAGAAATTGGAAAGTTAGTAATGCATTAAAGTGACTATTTTTGTAGACATAGTCTGACTTATAGTTCAATTTCACTCTAGAAAATCCTCTTTCACATCAATACAAGCTGAATGCAAAGATATTGTAAAAGACTACCAAATCAAAATTGATAGCGCTTTATGTTTACTTGTGCCTGGAATAAGATTACAGAAAATACCAGACAAGAATGAACCAAACCATATTCCTCCTCTGCAGTCAACTTCTGAGCAGTGTAATTCACCTAAAATATTTTTCCCATAGAAAAAAAATCGAGTTTTAGCTCTTATTCCTCATTGAAAGACTTACACAAGGCAGGTGCTCAGGTAATGCAGTCAATGAGGCTAAAAAGGTCATTACACAAATAGGTAAGGATTTTCCAAAACAAAATTAGTTTGGAAAAATGATCTTGAATTTGTTGACATCATTAATAAAATATGGTTTAGAATAAGCCTATTATTAACCTCATAGATAATGGATACAATTTGCATTGCAATATAAAAAAAAATATATATTTCTTTTTCCCTCTTCAGTCTTGGTTTCATTTAATTTAAGACATTGAGATCTGCACAAGAAATGGCTTTAATTCTTCCCGGTATTACACAGTTCAAAGGAATCAAGAATATCTAGATGCCTGTCCTGACAAACAGCTGAGGTGAAAGTCCTTAGAAAGGAATAGGAATTCCAGGAATTGAATTTCCAGGTTGTTATGAGGCTCACTCACATCAGCAGAAGGAACCTGCCTGCAAAGTCATGCTCGCTGCAACATGGAAGGCTGGCAAAACTTGTAGTACTGCAAAGCACTGGCCTATGAGGGACAGAGGGCCAGGGAGCTTCTACTCCCATGGCCTCTATGCGGCTCCAAACTACCTTCTCCTGCTTATTCCCAGCTATTCCAAACACTTCTGAATACTTCATTTGAATTTCCCATGTTTATTTAAAACAAAATTGGGGTAAAATACTAGGCAATTTGGTATAGCTGAAACAGAAGAGAATAAAAAGGATCAAAAGAAGAATATTCCTTTACAGAAAAAATTAACTGCTATAGTAAGAAACGCCTCAGGGAAAGGCTGGTGTGGAAGAACTCATGGAAAGTTGGGGGAAGTAATATGAGAATTTGCTCACATATAACATCTTTTTTTTAAAGCTTTGGTGAATTTGAGCTTCTTTGTACCCATATACACTTGCAGATGAGAGTATTTTCATAGATTGGAGCTCAGATTTTGTGAAGAAAGGGTTTAGCAAAAGAAATCGTTCATGGTAAATCCCTCACTGACATTAGTCAGAGGTATCAGTAGTAGGCTCTCACAGTATATTTGCAGTTCAGTTAAAAGCCAAGTAGAACTTAAACTAGGGTAATAAGTGGTGCAGCAGTGTCAGTGCACTGATAACATACTTTTTAAAACTTACAGCTTCCCTTAGATAAAACTGGAGAGAGCTGAAAACCGAGGGATCATTTTAAAAACACCATCTCCTTCCCAAAACAACAATTTTAGGATGTCCAGCTATGAACTTTTTCTGAATTTTTCCTCTTTCCAAAATTTATTCTGTCAAATTTTAAAGAACACAATCTTATCAGGCAAGTTGCTTCACAGAACTGGTCATAACGCTCAGAAAATCTATCCTTTGCTCCATTGGAAAGGGGGATACTGATGAAGGAAGGGAGATGTGTCAATCCAATTCATAAATAACCTGTCTGTTCTGCTCAAGCCTAAAGAGTGTCACCATTTAGGGCAACCAGACAGATCACTGATCCCTTCATCAAGTATTTCAGTGTCAGCTTTGATTAATTGCTTATGTTTCTTTCTGGGAGTGAGGTTATGCCTGAACTAGATACAGTAAGGGATGAGATGAAGATGTGAAACTGCTCCCAAACCCACAAGTCAGCAGGCCTTCAGCAGGTCCCCAACACCATGCTTCTGGTCACAGACACTGACTCATGTTCCTCATTTGGAACAAGAGCAACTACAAAAGCACTCAGCTCAATGTCAACGCAATGTCAAAAAAGTTAAGCTCCGAGCATCCTCATAAATTTCAAAAGAAAGTACAACTGAGGCAGAACTTCCCATACGTCATTAATCACTCACTAAATTAAAACTAGAGAAGTCAAAAAACTTCCACCAAAACAAGGTTTTCAGGAAAATAAATCAGACAGCAAGCACAGAATTTTGTACTTGCTGCTGCTGGTTTTAGAAAAGCTCTAGCTAACATACACAGTGATGTGGGGAAATAATTGCTTTTCTTTCACTTTTACCCAGCTGCAAGTCATGAAATAAAGTTACCACTGATAAGTAAACCAGAATTAATGCAGTGCTTCAGTCTACACTTCACTAAGGCTTCTGTGCCTATGAGCCAACACTGTACCCACTGAACACTAAATGACTCAAAAGGTTGACGAAACAATGGCAGGCTCAGAAATGGAAGAATAAGAGGTCCAAGGCTGAGTGGGTGGAAGTCACAGTGACAAAAAGGAAGAAACACTGATCAGTATATGAAGCCTGCAGGAATATCATATATATATATACAGGAAACAAATTGAAGAAAAATTAATAACAGTAATACCTCTATCAGCTTGGACATATTTTTATGACAAAAGCACAGTATATACATCACCATAAATGCATCTGTTCATCTTTTTTACTATTTGGATCTCAAAGAAATGTATTATTTCAGTACTTCTGTCTTTGTAGAAGTGGGATAATCACAATTCAGAAAAACTAATTCAGTGTATTTGGAAAAGTCTGAGACGCATTCAAGGCTATCACTTACAATCTTCTCCTGTCCAAAAGCCCCCAGATATGTAACTGATACTCATAGTTCCACAAGTTTAATGCGTAATTTTTCTACCTGTAATCTGAAGTAGAATACATTATACGAAGATGAGCAATCAGTAACCCTTTTCAAACTGCTGTTATTCTCTGCTGAAACTGGGCCTGCTCCCTGCAATTTCAGCACAGGAGAAATACCATTGACTTGACAAGCATTCTCAACTTCAGCTCCTGAAATAAGATAGCTGAACTCTGATTTTTCAATGAAAGGAGCTTTTTGGACCCATGATTCACGAACAGCTATATTCAGGATGGAGGGACCTTACTGTGTTTCATTTCCAGCTTGCTCAAGCATATCAGCTTGCAAAGATCATGCCAAGCTTCAAAATTACTACCAGCATGCTCTCCTCTGACGAGGAGGGGGAGAGAGTTAACACATGATGGGGGCAGATGAACTAGAAAACAGTGGGAAACACAGAAGTTTAAGGAACTTTGAAAAAGCAGTACAGTACATCTTATAATTTGCGCAAATATACTTAAGGACAACTTATCTAACATTTTGACGCATAACTTTTAAACTTCTCAACTATTTCCTTTGCAAAGAATTTGCTGAATTAAAAATGACCTTTCCAAACACCAGTGACCTCAAATGTCAGAGAAAGGAAACTCTTAGTGGCTTCCTGATTTTCACTGTTAACAGTGTTGTCTGTCCTGTCCTCCCACTGTGAAAGGGTGATTTGCAGGTATTAAAGAAGAGAGGAAAAAAAATAATTTTACAAATGTGTTTTCCAATGGTTAATAAGTTACTTGAATAGGTGACACTGTTAAATTTAACTCCCTTTCAGAAGCAGAGAAAAATCCCTTAATACATCTGTGGATTTTGCTAGTTTTGTCATTCTCCAAACAGATGTGGCCTCTCCCAAAATAGATCTTTTCTTTTTAGCACTGAGATTTTATCTTGTGATACTAGACAGAGAGCAGAAAGCAGATCACTGTTCCTTAATCCTAGCTCACCCTGCCATATCCCTTGAACAGCTATACCCTAGAGAAGGGATCCATCACTTCAGCATGGCAATGCTAAGAAATTCAGCAGCTTATACAAAAATGCAAAAAAAACCAAACACCAGCAAAATGCCTTTTCCATTTTAGTCATTTTGAAGAAACATAGCTACTTCATCTTTTGACAATCTGACATTACAAAAAGACCAAAGCAATCAAGATCCTAAACCACGTTGGTTTGGTTTCTAACGTTTAAGGTATTATTTAAATAATTCAGTTTCTTTAGGAAAACTAAATTACTAATTACTTGATACTTCTACTCCCAGCACAGAATTGAGGTGGACTTTCCCTTACTCTACCCATTTCACAGACTTTTTCCTATTAGAAAATTCAAAAAGTGGAGAAAATTGTGATTCAACTGAAGTCACCAAAAATTATCACTGACTGTGACAGGATTTAATGCTTTAAAGATGATTACGTGTAGACGTGTTTAACATTATTCCTCAATTTCCTGTATCGCTGTAGGAATAGGAAGGAAGCATAAACAGGTAGACACTTCACATTTCTTAGATGGCCCTTCTTCAAAGACACTTATATCTTTGAATTTGTAACTTTGAAGTGCTTAGATTCAAGGCAGCAAGTGATTATTCTCTGGGAGACTTTAACCATCTTAAGATTTTTTTGGAAGTGTTCTACTTATAGCAGTAAACAAATTATATGCAATTAGAACACAGCAAAAGACTCGGGGGAAAAAGAAGATGACAGAAAACCACAAAATCATGATAGAAAAAAAAAACAACTATTTTTAAATAGAGTCCTATCTTTCACTCTTGATTTTTTAAACCCTGCCTTGTATAAAACTATTGGATAATTTAACTTTGCCAAATGAATATATATGAATATACGTCTATTTTAAATGAATTAACTCACAACTTTTTTGCTTTTTTTCATGAATATTCTTGCAAATAGCCTACTAGGAGAAAAATTGCAGAAGCTGCAATGCCCATTACTAATAATCTGTGACATTCTAAAAATGTGGTCATGAACACTGTCACGTATATGAATATCTATTAAAATAAATTATCATATTTTCCCCAAAGAGAATCACATCTTCATATAAGTATTTAGGGTTAGATCAGTTAGATTAGAAAATAAGGAGAGCTTCAGTGACTTCAGCATGTTTGTGTCATTTTTTAGAAAGCCATTATTCCTTTTTTTCTTTTAAAATAAATTCTACTACTGTTTTATCTGAGCCCAATTGAGGTACTAGCAATGGGATACATACTGTGTGAGGGACCCATACAACCTAGTTAAGTTGCCAATAGTAAAATCCTAAAAATCACATAAGGGCATTAACTCACAAGCCAAATTCTAGCCACTCACTGAAGCCCCAAACCCTCCTGTTTGCTGGACAATCACATACGCTGTCTGTCTCCCTCAAAAAACAGTATTTTAACATTCACATAGAGGAAAAAAAAAACAATGAAAATCCCATTTATGTAGTTTCACAGATTTCAGGAAGTTAAACTCACTTATCCACTCGAGTCTTTACTCCACTGCTGCATATCAAATAATGATAGAACAGGCATAAGCAATTAAAAAATGGCATGACGGTGTTTGCTAGTTAGGCTGGACATGGCTGGTTTTAACATTACATTTAGAACTAATACTGGACTTTAAAGTTCCTATAGCATATATAATTATAGAAACATAAATTTTCTATTGCCATTAAGGAAGAACCTTGGGAAACAAAACAAAGATCCTGCTGTCAGCAGAGAAGTTCTCTGCTGCTCTTCACTCCTTAATGCAAAGGCTGGTATTGAAAAATGAAAACAGTAGCCTGGGGGCTGGGAACATCATCTGTCTTCATTAACCACCATCTTCAATGCTATGGACTCAGAGATAGCCTGAGGGGAAACAAAGTGCCACAGAAAAATCTCTTCCAAATAAATCACATTTTTTAAAGAAACAAGTCAAGCACTCAAACAAATGGCAGCCAGCTGCTGGTGTTAAAAAAAGAAATCCAGCCTTTACTTTCTGTGTGCTCTTTTCAAATATTTAAACTTGTAATGGGAAATTATTGCCATCACAAGAAAAAAGCAACCAGCAATAACAACCCTATTTGGCACTATCATACATTATATCGCAAGTCAGAGTTTCTGGGGACAGGTATATAGTTTACTGTTCTCATCCTGGACAAGCCAAAAAATTGCAGGCATAATCATACCTGTGCATGACGAAAGGATTGTAGTGCCGTAGAGGTCAGTGGCTGCTTTCTGTTGATCTATGTTCCCAGAGAATATAAATGATGATATTTGGTTAATAATTCCTCTTACAAATAACTCCTCTTAAAAATCCTTCATATTTCAATTATAGGAAAGTTAATGAATGGATCCTTCTAGACAATTTCACAAAGTGCACTGGAACCACCATAACCTTCAGTTTGACTTTATGTAAAATGTGAGAAGGCCTTACTGAGGTATTTTTGTCTCAAGTATATAATTTGTTTACAAACAATGATTTTTCTTCAGACTCTCCAGGTACTGATTTCCAATTAGAAGAGAAAGCTCAGAAACAGTTAGGTATGGAGAATCATCTTGCCTTCCCAAGTTAGATTTTCCAGAGGTTAACCATCTCCCCTATTACAATGCTGTCCCTGATTTGAATCCTGTGTTTATGCAGTTACATTTTCCACGTATTATAGGTCTTATGGATTAGTCTCCCAGTATTCATTTTTATATATATTCACACCTATACTTAATGTTCCTAACATGAATATTTCAGTGCATCTTTTATTTTTCATAAGTGACATAAAGCTTTTCTAACTCCTTACAATTTTCTCGTTAAAACAAAAATAAAAAAAATTGAGCTTTTTAGTGTATTAAAAAAAAAAAAAAAAAAAACACAACCAAACCTCAAAATTGCCATAAAGTGCGTTAAAGAAGACTCAACAGAAGAATAAATACTGAAAGTTTCAGGAGGCACTCTGTTGTGCATCTGTTTCCATGAGAAAATAAATAAAATCATTGTTTGCCTTAGAATGTATTCTTTTTTCCATTCTGTTTGGTGAAAACCTTTTCTACATGATACATACCTTGGTACACTGACTATATTTTTGCCAGCTCAATATTAGCTGTCTAACTCCACTTAGCTGCCAAATCAAATGCCAAACACTTCTGCCTACTCATGACATGAGCATCCCTCTGGGATTCCTTCACATCGGTTCTCCCATCTTTCAGCTTCGAGTTTCAAGTGACATTGCCCTTTTCTCACTTGGAAACCACAGTAAAGACCAGAAAGGTCTCTGAGGTGGAGCTCTTCCATTTAGAGAGAGGTGTTGGCATGTTACTCATGATGAAAAGTCATGATTCTTAGAATATGTTCTTCCCTGGCATCCACCAGAAACATGACTTGTCTCTAATAAAAAATGGCTGTCGCTGCATGGACTGAGAAAAGTGTGAGCTGTGCTGGGGAAAAAAGAAATGACTAATCCTTATTTTGTGGGTTTTAGCTGATGTGACAGTCACCTCCGTATGACTGTGCTTCAGTGCTCTGCACAGACACACCACCTGCTCCCACGCCCAGCCTGTGGCTGTGGAGGTGGTTGCCTACTAGCTTAAACACTTCTTGTTGTGGAACTGTCCCTTAACATTTTCTAGTCTTCAAAACAACTCCATTGCACTGCAGTTGGGCTAGTAACTATCATAATCCTCAGACATTTAGCAAAGACATGCCACCCTTGCTGTACTGCTAATTTGTCAGTTCAAAGTTTTTGAAACACCAAAACCCAGCAGTTCGTATTGCTGAATGCAATCTTGCATTTAATTTTTAAAATAATACTGGCTAACCTCCCTTAGCTTAATGAAATGGAAGCAGGATCTGATGAAAATACAAAATTTGGCAGGAAGATGGAGGTTTGACTTTTGCCAAAGAACAGATGAGCTTCTACATCACTGGCTCTTTTGGATCATATTCCCCAACTCCCCCAGATTAAACCAGGAATCTTACAGTGCGGCATTCCAGAAGTAGGTATTGCTACAGGTTGCCAAAGACTTTTCTGAGACATGTTTTTTCTGTACATATGCCTGCTTCTTTTGTAGCCTGTTTCTAAAACCAAGGAAGCTGGTCTCAGAAGGGGTAAATTAATATCACTTGAACATAGCTTGAACAAGCACAAGCTTCTGCTAAATCACGTATGAGCTGCTAATTGACATCAGCATTAGAAACAGGTTTGCCCTGGCCTGTGGCACTGCACAGAGCCGTTGGGAATGCTCAAGAATAGGGTTAAGCCACAAGCGATAGTCACTTATTTGAAAATGCCAACATTTCATATCTTAATCTAAGGTTCAGCCATACTTCATATAAAACCTCACTTTGCAATTTCTAGCTTATCTTCCTACTTTGATACGTAAAAAAAAATTTCTTCTTAACATCTAAACAAACAGAATTTTGTATGGATTAGTCCCAGTCTTTATGCGCGGCACTGAGGAGCCTACATCTTGTGTTACCTATGCTCTGCTTGTTCTTCAATCACAAATTCCTGCTGCATTTATGAAAACCTGGCAGCATCATGTTTTCTGTTCACAGCCAAGTTGTAGGGTGGGTGCAGGACTGGCTTTCTGCCAGCTAACTTTCTGGTGCTCCTTTGAGCTTTCAAGGCTTAAAAAAAAAAGCCCACAGTGTGCCACAAACAATACAGCAGACATGCAGCCTGCCTTTAGAGGGTTAAAATTTCCCTAGAAGATATTGACAGAACTTGCTTTAAACAAGAAAGCCACTGAGTTAGCAGGCTAACAAAGACATTTAAAAGACACAATAGATGGCTGTATGCAAAAAGACATGCTTTGTATGCATTATGTCTTACTCCAAGTTCTGTTTCCAGAAGTTTTACTCAGTATTCTGATGAAACTTGTTTTGAAGTCTACACGCCTTTTTGGTCATTACAAGTTGCTCACTGTAATGGATAAAGCCTAGGGACTCCCACTCAGACCTCTGACCAAATTGAGGCTTAACACACTTTACCACTAAACCATGGAAATCTTGTAAAATTTGACATTGATAGAACTTTGTGCTGTGGGATGAGATACATGTCTGGAAACGTGAAGACAGAGCACCTAATGAAAGCACACCAGAAACATTTAGAGAATAAATCATCTCTTAAAAACTAAGGCAAACTAGAGAGATGATGTTCTACTTGCTAGTCCACCACACAGTTTCTAGTTTTAGCCTGTCTAAATAAGTTGAAGCAAAGGGTAGTGTGCGAATATATAAACAGAAAACTGAGTGGTCTGGACAGGTCTCAGTAGATCAAGTGAAAAGTGAGAATTCGGTGCAAAATGCTTTTATGCCCATTCCCTGTGCTTAAAACTAGATTGCTTTTTACACTGCGGACAAATGCCAACAATAAACCAGAGAAGTCTGACAGGCTGATTTAAGGAACAAGTTCAGCAGCTTTCTAGGATGCTGTTGCTTCTCTTTTCTGGCACTACCTCCTATGGACAGACACAAAAACATTCAGCTGACAGAGATGTCAAAAGTTTGTGCTTTGGGTGAAGCAGGAATCCTTTGAAGGAAAGTGGGGTGGGCAAAAGGAGGAGTCATCTGCAGGAATGACAGAAGCAGAACAAAAATGACACAAAATAAAAGTGGAAATCCAATCGCAACAGGAATACATGGTAAACTGCAGACCTGGAGTCATTAAAAGGTTCACTGCTTTTGTCAAGCTAATGACACAATCATTTTAAATGAAACTGTTTCTGTAGATAGGAAACTTGCAATTTCATTAAGCAACTTAAGCTTTTGGAAATAATTTCATCTTTGTTCATATGTCTAAAACACAGTGGATTGCACTGCCCTTTGTAAGCAAACCCACCTCATCTTATTCTCGCAGACACTTCAACTGAATTAAATGTAGAAGAAGTTGGGTATAAACCAAACTGCACAAGGACTCTTTGGCAAAAGAGGTTTGCTCAAAATCCTTGGAGTCAAAGTTTGTAGTTTTATTTCTACCACACTGAAAACCAAAACAACAGTCAGCCTGATTTAGGCCTCTACTTATAAAATGATACAGCAGTGACATTTAGACCTTAAATGTTGCTTATTGTCATGCATGAAGTGATTATACAGCAAATACCCTGTCTTGTGGGAATTGGAAGATTTTGCTTGTCTCAGCTGCTTTCCAACCAAATTCTGTTCTTTGTAGCACAGAAAAGCCTAAAGCCAGGTTTTCTGCAATCAGGATGCTAGGTGAGGAAAGACACAATTACCTACAGGGTAAACTGGAAAGCATAATATTTTATTTACAGTATGTTAACTGTGGTTGGAACAGTCAACAACAGCCACATGCTCATGATTCTGCAGTTCTAAATGCAAAGTCTGGAGTGACATTTTTGAAGTTAAAAGTTTTCCCTGAACTATGCAGCAAGGTTCTAAGAATCAGTTGTACATATGCTTTGAAAATGTGGAGAAATAACTGATGCTTAGTGAAGAGGAAGGTGACAAAATGAGAACAAAGACAAATTACCAAGTCAGAAGGGCAGACTAGGAAAACATTCTATGCATAAATGGAGATAAAAGAGCACGAAAGAAACTGTCCTAATAATTTTTATATAATAATATATTTTTATTTTTATTTATATTTTATATAAAAATAGATTTTATATATAATTTTTATATAATTTCTTGCTGCTCAGTAGAAGACAGATTCTTGCAGGATGAACTAGCAACTGATAAATGCATGGAAATTAAGCATCTGTGAAAGTTCATAATTAGTAGGTCCTACTCTGAGTTTTGAAATGAAAGTCAGTCATCTACTGCATCTGGAATTAGTTGAAACGACCCACTTCACTACTAGAATTGGATAAGTTAATTGTAGCAAATATTAGTTTAATCCATTCTTTTAAATTAATTTCATAGATGAATTAATTGAACTTACATCTAAGCTATACAAATTTGCTCATTTAAATTATTAGCAAATAGTTTATGTACCATAATTACACTGAATAAAAAGTAAATGTTTAAGTTCACCATCTAGACACCTTAGAAATATTAACTGTGTAAACAGAATGACACAAATGTACTCTTAACTCTGTTGGAAGTGTCCTTCTCCTAAAATGACTACAGAGGAAGCTTATGTTCCCTTCTGAGATGATTAAACAAATGAATTCTGCTTTAAATCACTCCCTCCATGAATGAACATGGAAAAATTGAGAGCCTTTCTCTTTGGGAGATCTAGCAAGTTATGAGGCCTAAAACTTTGTATGAGCACACATTAAGGAAATGCACAGAAGTTATACCACACCCCTGTTCAGTGATAGAAAAATTATACTTCATTACTATCCTTGACTGCATTTCTGAGTCAGATCACGAAGAACATATCACTACTTCTTAAAGACCCAGAGCAATGTCTGTTGAAAAGCCATGCACTGTTGGAATTGTGCAATCTGCCTAAACTGGGTTTACTCCTTCCTTCACCTTGTCTTCTGAATCATTTCTTTGCATATTAGACCATTACAGAGCCAACCAGATCCTCAATACACTGCTGTAGCTCACTAAATTCTCTGGATTTCAAAGAAAAGTGAAAATAGAATCAGGCCTACTGTGTCTCAGCTGAAAATCACCAGCTGTCTTCAAACTCTGATGTTAGCAACATATGCCATTTTTATTTATCACAGCCACCCTTCTGGAATATGCAAGAACCAAACGTACGTACACATTTTGGCCAAGGAGATAAAAACAGCCACGGAAAAAGCTTACAGATTTGTTTTGCATTAAATCTGCTTCTTACCTTGCACAGCTCTCACTATGTAAATTAGACAGTGATTATCTAAATAATTATATACATCACAGGATTTCAAAAGGGGAGGAGAATCCCAATATAAAGCCATACACAGTTCTTTTGACATCCATCAGCACAGAGCCTAACAGGTATGAGCAGCTTTCTGCTGATGTCCATCTGTTAAAATAGCCCCTCAGAGATTATCACAGCTGGATGTAAAGCAGCAGTCTCCAGGGAGCTCTTATTCGCACCTATGATTGAAGTGCCCAGCAGTAACACTGTGATAGAAAACTGCTTTAGCCATAACTGCCACTTCCTCCTTTGCCAAGTTCAGCTGCATTGATTCAAACAACCCCTAAAACTCAACATACTCTTTTCCTACAAAATATTCAAGTCTTCAGTAGCAGCTCATAGAAATCACTTAATGATAACAGATTGAAATAAATAGTCATTGTAACAAGCTGTGATTATTTAAAATTTGTTTCAAGGTGACTTTGCTCTATATTAGAAAGAAAACAAAGAAACAGAAGAAAAGCCTAACAGTCTCTTCCTATCAACCTGCTACAGACTGCTGTACCCAGCCAGCCCATTCTTTTATTGGCAACAGCTCGAATTAAAACATGTTCATCTGTTTGTTGAGAACATTTTGTCAGTTTAGATTAAGATTCTGTTTTGTCATCCTTACCCAGACCAGTGAGTAGAGGCATGCATTCAGCTGAAGAGGTGAATACGGATTGGAATCTACAGGACTGGAATGTATAAGACTTTATTATAAGCCAAATATTGAATTTAGCCCAGCCATTTTTTTTATTGTGTAAATGCTCACTGCATACAGATTTGATTTTGCCAAAAGAGTAGCTTGGCATTTAAGTTACTGCATACTAATGTAGTCAAAAAGATGATGCATTTGTGATCAGCATAGAGTATCACTAAGAAACTGAGAAACTCACTCAAAGAAAAACTGCACCAGCTTTTGCTCACACCTGAAGAGCATTTGAACACTTTTTTCCAGGTATTCAGGTACGGATTTCACTCTAAAATAATTTGCAGAAGGAATCTGAATTTTTGTCCAACATATTCCAAAGTTCTTTCAGATAAGTAGGTACCAAAGGTTTTCAGTTATGTGGTGAGATCATTCAAAATCAGAAACAAGGATTAACAAATGTAAGGAAATTTCCCTACATCTCCCCTTTCCAACTCCCCCCCCCCCCCCTTTTTTTTTTTTCTCTTTTTCTGTTAGCTCCATTAGGAGGAGCTCTTGCAGTATTTGGCCTAGATGGGACTCTTCTCTAGCAACATTCAAACTAATCATTACTCGGTAAAAAGGGACATACCTAGTTTTAAAAGGCAGAGTGAATGCATTTCAAGAAGTGTGACTTCAACCACACAGCTTTCAGTAATATTGGCCACAGACAATACTTTAACCACTAAAAAGAAAATCCCACTACAACAAATAGTACTGCTAATGTTCTCGTATTTCAGAGCATATGCACAACTTCAGACATTCCCATAACTTCAAGAATGCCTTAAAAAAGTATCACATACTTATGCTGGGAACACAGAAAAATGTTAAATCATGAAATATAGGCAGGGTCACTCATATGCCATATCCTTACAGAATTCATCCGGCTCTTACCAAAGAAAGTGCAGGAGCCAACGTGCAAAGACTAATTCCTGTACACACTAACCATAGCATACGGAATCGCTATGCAATTGATGTAGTGATGAGAAAACATTCAGTACCACAACAGATAGTTTCACTACTACTGACTTCAGTAGGCTTAAATTATTAATGGGTATTGTTACCCAGCATACCTTCTACTTATTATTATACCAGCTACCAAGAAGGAGAAAAATGACACAAAACCTGACACTTCATAAAGAAGGAAACCCCTCCCACTCCCCAGCAAAAAATATTAAGCTTCTGAGTACTTACTGCAAGTTGCCTCAGATGCACAACTGCGTGTAAATCAAAAGACAAAAGCTGGAAGTCCAAGTTCCTTTTAACAGTCAGCTGAGAGATATGTAATAGTCAAAGCGCATACTTTGGTGCTAAAAAAGGACTTTAAATACCTAAGGAAAGAAGCATGAACCTTCTTTTGAGTCCAAACTACAAAATTTCTAGATGCAGCAAGAGTTACTTAAAGATAAATTTAATTCAATGTTTTTAAAATATTTTTCATAAATATTTCAGCCTTGGCAGTGGTTATGTTCAGTGACACTTTTTTCCATAGTGATCCTTTTTAGGTAAATTCCATTTGATAGCCATGCACAACATTTACTATAATGTTTGGTGAGAAATAGGATACAGCATCTCATAAATCTGTCCAGTCTGAAGAAAATGCCTAAAAAGGTGATATTTCAGCTAGTGCCTGAGTTTCCAAAGTTTCTTATTTGAAGAAGCTTACATTTTAGGTTTGTCAGAATAAGGATCAATAGTAAGGAA
The DNA here is from genome assembly GCA_032466535.1 of Forpus xanthops. NCBI lineage: Eukaryota > Metazoa > Chordata > Aves > Psittaciformes > Psittacidae > Forpus > Forpus xanthops. The sequence goes on from JASSUY010001394.1 coordinate 28,256, forward strand.
GAAGAGTGTGAAAAAACATTTTTTAGCACTTGAAGCTGTTATGTAAATTCAACTTCCTGAGGGCTTTTTCTTACTTTTTCTTTTTTTAAAAAAGCTGATACTGCGTCCAAGTCTGCAAAAAATTCTCAAGGCAATAGATAGTCTGGTTTCACTCTCAGGATCAGGGTTCTCCTTTCACATCATGAATACTGAAACATTAACCTGAGCTAGATTAGCAGAATGTAAAATAAGTGGAGAAAATTGCAGATGAAATTCAATTTAGCAGTTCAGTACCCTTAATATGTGCGCTTTTCATAAGTAATATCTGATTCATTTACACAACCTAGCTTTTTTCTTCTTTTATTGTAATTCTGGAGGAAAAGATGCGAAGGTATAATTTCATAAAGAAAGAATTGAAAGGTTACAAATGGACAAATACCTGATAGGTTACACAGCGTAAGTATATTCTTCCTAGAAATACTGGTTTACACATTGTGCAATACCATCTTGGAACATAGAAATCCTTCTCAGAGTGCAATACAGCAAGGTCTACTGTCTGTTATTCTTGCCAACAGCCCTTGCACACCACCTCAAATGATGCTTCATACTGTTCCTGGGAAATATCTACAGGCCAAGATGGAGAAGGGAAAATTAGATCAAGCATCTGTTAGCACTTTTCACCCTCTTCAGCTCCTGTCATTTGCTGTGATGTCACAGATTTCATTGATTTTATCAAAAAAGGTATGTGATGGAGGGCAAAACTCATAGATTCAACACCTTTTCTGGACCTCTGATTACATTTCTTGTTTTTTGGTTTTTTTTGTTTGTTTGTTTGTTTTGTTTTTGCTTTGTTTTTTTTCTCCTGATCAATGTATGGATATATGGTAAATAAATTGTGGATTTTTCTAAAGAACATGCATACTTTTAAAAAAGACATTTTGAACACATTTCCTCCTCTTCTACATACTGAAGAGAAAGTGACATTTACAGCAAGGAAATTCTAGAAAACAATGTCTGCAACAGTGAAGATCTAATGTTAAAGGCAAGAAGGATCGCATTTTATTTTAGAGATACCTACAAACAGTCCTGCAGAAAACATATGAAACGTTTTGAAAACCATAAAACAAAATACTTTTTAAAAAGTGTCAGCTATTTGCTAGCAAGGACAAATAATTAAATTCTAGCTCTTTTACTGAATTCATTTACTCTTATTGGTTCATAGCATATTTCTATTGAAATTTTAGCATAAGCTTTTGTTGTCTAGTATGTATATAAATAACAATACTATACAATCACTTTTGATTCATTTAAAAAACTCCAAATACACTGGCTAGATGTAAATTATGCATGAAATTCAATAATCTGGACATTTCTTGCATGACAAGTTATGAAGAATGGGAATTGCCTAAGTGCTATTTCTCTCAACTCAGTACTATTCCTTTGAAAACCCAGGGTAATTTTATGCTTGATAATATTTTTCAGAGCCACCTTTTTCATTAATTAAATAACTGTTCCACAAAGACAAGTCTAATGAGAGATTGTATCTTGTGAGGCAAGTTAAAAGAACAGACCAGTCAGTTCTGTAATCAAGACTCGAATTATATTTATATATAGCATATGTAGTGCCACTGTCAAACATGAAGCACTATGGAAGTAAAAAGTCCAGTCATAGGATCATTAGAATAATTATTATATTTTATCAAAACACCTCCAAAATGAAGAGGACAGTGATACACTGCTGCTTCTTGACAATTCAAAACTTTTGACAGAGAATGATGAAGTGCAATAGAAGTCCAAAGAGGCTTAGAATAAAACAGTTTAGCAACTTACTAGAAACAAAGGTGAGACAGTTACAGATGATCTTTAAAAACTTAATTCAGAATATGTTGTCCTGGTTCAGCAGGACTGAGAGGAGGAAGGTTGGGGGGGAGCTAACGACATTATGGCAGATTTACAACCAGGCTTAAACCATGACATAAATCCACATAAAGTGCTTCATATTTCATAGGTTCTGAATATGAGATGCTTGAAGACAAACTAACAGTGGGTTAATATTACCCTGCAAGTTTATCAGTAGTCACATCATTTTAAGAAACAATCTCTGCATTCTTGCTCATCATTTTGTGAAGTAAATCAAGAATATTTAGCCACAACATTTTTCTCTACAGTAGTTTTCATATTTTAGACTTGATTTGGTAAAATCTAGAAATGAACATCTGACAGATAAATCTGTCTCCAAGTGTGAAAGAATTTGAAAAATCATACAAACGTGAAAATGTGAGTTCAGAGTTGTGAGATCCCCAAAACAATCTGCCAGAAGAAGAAATTGTTCAAATAAGATCACACCCAACAAAATACCAAGAAGGTGGCAATGGAAAAAAAGGTGCTTGTTTTGTATTAAAATCATGGCATTGCTGAAAGATTCTCCTCAAAGACAGTGATAGAGTATAATTGAGCATCTGTTTGTTCAAACATGTAGATTAGAGGTTGACATCAAGGTGCAGGTTGTGAAGACTGATCTCTTGGTTCTCACTGATAGATTATGAAAAAGGTGACTGTGAAGTGAAAATTGAGGCAAGTAGCTTGTGTTCAGTGAATCAGGGAAGCAAAAGGAGATTAAGAAAGGGACAAGAGAAGGAAAGCAATTTGTGAGGCAAATGACTTCACAGTGATGTTCTGGATAACTCAACAAAGTGCTTTAGACCAAAGAAAAAGTAGATTACAGCAACCAGGTAACAGAGGAAGAGAGTGAAGAGCCCTACTGATTGTGTAGATAAGAAAAGCCTATTTTACAGATCTTTGCTCACAAAAACCTATATATGAAGGCCTTGATACAAGTCTGCACAGGAGCCAAATGAAAGAGCTGTAGTCTTTGGAAGGAGAGAACAAAAGGGAAAACAGGCATGTTTGCTTAAATTAGAGACAAAGTAATCTGAGAGGACGAGTCAGAAAAACATGTCATGATTTTACATTGAGCAGGTGGAATTCATGTCATGCTTTCATTCTAAAGGTGGGCTGAAACATTTGTGCTTGCAAATAAGAACCTCCAGAAATATGGCATGAAGTTAGAAAAACAAAATAGCACAAGTCTGGGGAAATATAGAAAGGGAGCTAAGTAAACGAGTGAGGGCAGATTAGAAGTCAAGAGAAGATGATGGTCAAATAGCATGATAAAGTCTTATTACAAGGAAACACTGAAATAAATAAAGGAAATGCTTTGCACTGTTACATTCTTATACCACTCTACTAGCGTGTTTGTTTATTCTGATTGTAAGAGAAGTGGCTCCTTATCAACTGGCTTGATTTTTTTCACACTCTTTTTTATTATTACTGAATAATATTAATTCCCAACCAGATCTTGTAACTTCTGCAAAAATCTATTTAAAGGCTTTCTCTGGAAGTTCTTTTGTGATAGCAAACATGGTTTGCTTTAGAGTGAATAGCAATGCAAAGTACATTGTAAGTACCTGTGCGTACGTTGGCAGTGTAAGAATTTATTCTAGCAATGTATGTATGAACTACTTACATATATGCCAGGTAAGCAGATTTGCTCCTGAAAACTTCAAATTTATTATTTCGAAACATTTAATAAATCCTAAAAATTTACAAGAAATATCTACCTGATTATTCCATCAAGTGTTTAAGTGCAAGAGAAGGGATGTTGCCCAAGAGACATTTAATTGCAAATGGAATGGTAAGGGCTTAAAGTGGCAGGCCAGGCTCCCAAGAATAAAACCAAATCTCTTCACCCAAATAGATATTCATAGAAGTTATTAACATATACTCGTATTTTGGGATTTTACATTCCTAAGAAATATCAGCAAAACCATTCCATACTGCTTCCTTAGCATTTGGTAGAAACCTCTCCAAAACACTGTTAGTGCTGTAGGCTCAAAATATCCCAGATAAAATTTCCTTCATTAATTTGGTAGGTGATTCCGGGAGGCCAAAATCACATTAATGGAAAGATATGATTATTGAAATTAAATGAGAATTGAAGAACTCTGTTTCATGAATGCCTGTTTGAACACTTGATTCCTTGAACAATATTTTGTTAAAATAAAAGAGAAACCATTTATACTCCAAGAACAGTTCATGAATGATTGAATCTCATTATAGCAAAAAATCAGGAAAGGCTTAGATATAAATATCTAAGACTACACGAAAACATAGAATCTCTTAGAAGTCCCATTTGTTATAATCTTAGAGCTGAACTCTGGAAAATAAATGTAGACTTCTTCAGACATTGAGATTTTCTGTAAATACAATACTAACTTTCCTAGCACCTAGATGTATTCCTTTATAAATCTAAAGGAGATAAATGGGATCAGCTTGGATTCAGCAGATAAGTTGCTTTTTCAGTGTTCACTTATCCCTAAGCACAACTGATCAGTATGTGACTGTGGTAGCAACATGTAAAGTTCTAGAATGTGTAATTCAATGATACTGGCTAGCTTGTACATACACTGCATTTAAAGCAGCATAATAGAAAATGGGTTGGGCTCTTACAGAAATTTCACTTCAGAGTACAGTAATGACCATATACATCCAGAGAAAGAAAGTACAAAGTGAAGAACAATCATAGGCACAAATTAAAGGAAAATAGGTACAACTTTACAAATTTTTAAGACAATCATGATCAGAGCATATATGGGATCAAAGTAACCAATATTTTTTTTTTTCCAAGCCTACATATAGGGACGTAATTTACAAATTTCAGAAAAAGAATATTCATCAGAAAGTAGATTTTACAAGTTTTCTTTTTTTTTATTTTCCATCAGATTCTCTTTAAATGGATGGCCAATTTAATATGTGACTTGGCAAGCCACTGGGATCCAGAATTTCCTTCATATTGAATATATCTAATTATTGTAACATGGCTGGGTAATGGTGGCATTGTACAGCCTTATAACAATTTTAAAGATGTAAATATTCTTTCTTGTAAGGCCTCAGAAAACCCTGATAAGATGGATACTATCATGACTGCTTTACAGGTAACTAAACTGTGAAAGTTTAAAAGGTGAAGCAATTCATTGTTTCATCAAAGCTAAGCAATGAGTTTAAATTGAAGCTAAATCTGACCTCAGTAATCTGAATCCCACATCTCCCTTCCAAGAAATACGTAACAGTAACGAAGCTTAACATTTCTTGTGGTGCTGTTTCAAACATTTGATTACAATCATATAAATTTCTTTCAAGCATCCTACTTAAGACTTTGTGCAATGAAAAGGGTAAACCTTTAAACATATCTTGGTGAGATAACCTATTCTCAATTAAGTTATACTTACAAGTGACTTTAAAAATAGGAATGGGAACAGGAAGGGTGTTGATTTAAATAAAGTTTCATCCATGGTGTTTACATCATGAGTGACAGCAAAATTACTGAGCAACATCAACATTCATTCATCTGGACAACCTCAGGGTAGTCAGTATAACAGAAACAGTGCTTGTGCTAGACTCTAGACAGTTTGTATACAGACATTAGAGTTCAAGTGATTCCTAAAGCAACAGCAGAACTGGTTTTTTTTTTATGTATTTTTAAGTAGAGGGAAATGGATTTGTACTATAATATATTTTACAAGAGCCTGGAAAGTTTGATAGAACTACATCATGAATCATAAAGCTCAGGAGTAAAAAAAAAATCTTTTTTTTTTCCTGCTAAATTGTACAGCTGAATGCTTGAAGCAATACAGATACCCTAGCATAGCCACATGATGAGTTGTTTGGTCACTGCATCATTTTTACTTGCTCTTTTTAACTTCTCTCAACAAGTGTAAATTACTGGTCACAGCAACGAATGCTTTAACTATTACTGTAACTTTAACAAAAAATAGTGAGACTTTTTAGTAGGTCTAAATAGTGTTTCTTGCTGTGGATAAAAGAAGTACCCTCATTTGGCCTGCATTTCACAAGAACAAGGAATACTGTGTGTCCCGATACTCTCTGCCTCCATATCATAGCTAAGGAGCAAAAGAATTCACAGTAGATTAGAGACAGTAGAGAAAACTAAATTGATTAGAAATATCTGAGAGTATATAGGAATTTTTTCATGGATCTTCAGTAGATGAAGCAAAGCTGTGTTAGCTTTTATATCTGATTAAGTTTCACAATAAAAACACATAAAACAAACCAAGGTAACAAGCACAGATCTAACACTGAAAATATGTAATGAAGTTAGCTCATTTTTAACATGCAAGAATGTACTTATGACTTCTATTTCAGGGTTTTTCTCCCTGGAATAACTTCTAGAAAAAAAATTAACCATAATTTAACATTGGTCATACACTTTTACTGCCCAAAACAGCCAGTATTAACTACTTCCTGCAAACTAGGTAAATTTTCCAAAAAAACCCTTTTTTCCACAAATCATAGAGAGCAGTCAAACCTCTCATATACCATAGAACTGATTGGTTTAAACCACCTGTATTAGGCTTTTCCAGTAATAACTGAACTAAAATGTCCGTATGTCTTTTGAACACGTGTATTTTTTAACATGCAAATCTACTGCTATTTGATAATGACCATTTTTTTTCTGCTCAGCAGTCAGGCTACTGTTCACGTGAGTAGCCCTGGGTAGTCTCAGATTCACAGAAATAATATCAATTACTCACATTGTGCTAAATTCTAGGAATAGTTTGTAAAGCTACCAGTACCACACTTCACAAACATCAAAGGAACATTAACTGCTGCCAGTTTTGTGAGAGATATGCTACTACTGAACCTTCTTTCCTCAAGATTTTACAGTAAACTAGAGGATTATCTTTAGGAAGAAAATTAAAGACTTTTTGAGAAACAAGGAAAGATTAAAACATCACTTTCTAAATAAACCAATCAAGATCAGAACTATTAGCTGCACTCTGCATGATGGGAGAGAACAGACCTGTACGCTACCTAAAGATTAACAAAATATATCAACAAAAACTGTGCACTGTATGCTATTACAGTTTTCCCGTTACACTGCCACCAGAAAATGTCACAGAATAACTACAGAAATTTGAACACCTGTCTCCTTTTACCAGCCTTTAGACAAGTACCCCAAAGTCTCACATCACATTCATAGCACTTACCTCTCTCCTCTTAGAAGCACAACACTGATGTTCATTTACTAACTAGTTTGTTCTGGTACTAGTCGTTTATGAACTCTGATAGTTTACCAAATTGTCTACACCTGAGGACATTCTGCTTTTCACTGAGGATACCGTCAACCAGCTGCAGACATATCTCCTGATTAGAGACTACTACTTAGAAGACAGACTCTGTGTTTCCACAAGTATTTCTACAAACCATAACTCTATAGAAATTAGTTGCATTGCAAATGACCAGAGGTTGGATTTCAAAGGTATTTTTGAATCTGAACATAGATATATATTTACTTCACTTCCCAAAGTGCTCCCTGCCACCTGCTGTATTGTCAACTAAGTCAGCAGCAAAATCAAGGACCGATGTGTAGCCAAATGCTAACAATTAATACTAATGAAAGATCCTTTTCATGACCCTAGGGAGAAAAAAATCTCATACTTATTTCATACTGACCTTATAATTCAATGAGAATGAGCTGATATTCTATGTTGATATCTAAGTTTGAATCTGAATATGCCTATTCCCTCTAGTGATTAAGACGAACTTCAGTTGTTCAAATTCAGGACAGTCTTAAGTGCAGAAAAAAGAACTCTACTGATTTCACCATTTTCCTTTGCTTGCAGCACTTCAGCATTTGTCACACACTAACCTTCCTGGGTAAAAAGCACATGAAGAAAGGTTATATTACCCACTGCCAAACTCAAAATCTCTGTTGTATCTCTTTTAAGAGAGATTAAGACAAGACGGCTGCTATTAACTTTGTCAGCGTAAGCAGACTTATGGCACATGGTTATAAAGTTTGAGAGCTAATCTAACAGGTTAAGCTTTGCACAGTTGATAGAACATAAGCAGCAGTCTGAGGACAGAGTTTGTTCTGGTATGAACTGAATACCACCATTCATGTTTCTTTACTGTTCACACATTAGCACCAAATAAATCAGTAAATAGCAACTGTAAATAGACTAAAACCTATGTGCTTCTCAAGTGGATTAACAAATGGCTTCTTGGGAAATGTGATAAGGGCAAATCCTGATATAACTGAGCGAATATTCCAACTCGTCTTGGCATAGAATCGTTCATAAATTTTATTTTAGCAGGTGAGGGCAAATCAAAAGTGGAAGGCTTGAAAATTTATTCTCAGCACAACTGATCCAGTATCGTGCCCCCTCATTTGTGGTATTACTATTACAAGCCTTTCAATGAACTTAGGTGTAGAAGAGAGACCACTCTGAGAAGAAATCTATGCCCAACATATCTGTGTCCAGAATAAGGTTGCTCTCTTCCATGTGACTAGTACCGAAATAATAGGTAAACAACACATTTGTTCTCTGCTGTTCACGACTAGAACTGACCATGAATTGCAGTTAAAGACTTCAAAGAATAAATTTTCAAGACAAAATATTTTTTACTGCAATATTTAATCATTTATCCCTCCTTGAATTTCTTTATTAATAAGCATTATCTCTTAAATCAAATCCTTAACCATACAAACGCATTTCTCAAAAGCTTCTCAGCCTTATTATACTTTTTCAACCTTTGGATCAGATAAAAGTATTTTTCCTCCCAAGTCTTTTGATTAAGTTCAGTGAATAATTTTATCCAAAGTACCCTTGAGGAGCACTTAGACAAGTTAACTTATTCCATATACAGTCACACATACTTGTAACTCTACGTATTGTAAGATTTATCTGAAAGAGATAAGAAAAATTCCAAAGCACGAGCAGTCACTGGACAAAAGCAATTTATCAGGAAGTGACCTTTAATATCTAGTGATAATCCCCTCTAAAGGAAGCTAAACTTCAATTTAAAAGTAAAAGAAAAATGGATTAAAACTCAAAGAACTGTCTCATTGCATGCATGGTTTTAATCTACCAAGAACAAGTTTTGTCAAAAGAATGAATGAATCAGACAGATACAGAAATCAAAATAATCTGTTAGACGTCTATTATTTAACAGTGTGGAATGTTCTCTTCTCAAGGTCATCTAACTGTTGCATATCACTGCCAAAGGAGAGCATTAATTAAAGCCACTGATGATGAACACTGCATCTTTAGATGTTAATAAACAAAACTAAATGCTTGTTAGATTTTCCAGAAGTCAATCAGAGCTTTAAATTAATATCACCCTGAATACCCCAAACTGGCACACAGTGCTTTACTAAGTACCAGAATAAAAATTCAACAGAATTGTAGCTTAATACATCATTCTGAGCAGAACTTTTTAATTCATTTTTCTCTCTTAATCTGGATAACTCTATTGCATTTTTTTTCTTTTATATGATAAATTCCTCAGCATTATCAGTGTTTCCTATTAATCACATATCTAATGTACGGTATGTCCCTGTTACCCTTGGGCACAATGCTGTCATGTCGGAATAATATGGAACACCATAGAGCTTTCAGTTATGCCCCTGCCCTTAAGAAAATAAATCTCAGAACCACAATAATTTTTTCCTCTTATCTCTTTGTATTAGAGGCAAGGTTTCAGGATTCTTCCACTTGCATTTTTTTGCTAAGATATGAGACATTCAATGGAGTTCACTTAATTCAACTATTCCACTTTTCATTCAGTATGATATTGTGATAGGTGCAAGATTGAATTTTCTAGAGCATAAGCAAGTTTATTGCACTTACTGCCATATATGCAAGGCCAATAACACTACGAGGTGTCCCTGCCCAGAGCAGGGGGGTTGGAACTAGATGATCTTAAGGTCCTTTCCAACCCTCACTATTCTATGATTCTATGCTGAACTGAGCAACATGCTCTAACACAAATAAAACCACGAGACACAAATACTACAAAGATTTAGAGGGTGCATCTGCTGCCACTAGTAAAATGGAGCATCTTTCTCTCATGCTAAGGGTGCTTTACTCCATTTTTGCTTTTTAAACTTCAGCAGTTGGGTTATTAATTTATGCCTTGACAATCCTGGTTTCAATTACCTTCTCTGCTGTTGACATCCTGGTGACTGAAGGTAAAACACTGGACCCAAATATGCAGTATTAGACTGTTGTCTAGCTGCTATTGATTTCACCATAGGAACAGACTACTAGATGTTTGTAACATTGTGACTATCAAGTAAGCTTAAAAATATCCTGGTTTTCCTATGACAGACAGTACATCCCATTTGCACCTAAAATTTATTATAGTATTGAAGCCCCAGTGAATGTTGCAGGTAGCTATTTTCCCAGTTTTTTATTTTTCCTATGTTACTTTATGTTAGTACCTGGGACCTAAAGTAAAACCCTAATCCCAAATCCAAGGCAGTGAAAGAGCATAACAAAAGACAGATTCTGCCTTAAGAGGAAGATATCATGCCCTGAAATGCTTTTATTAAGCTTTAAGAGCTTTAAGTGCCTCAAGTTCTTAGATTTCCTAAGTAACTTCCAGTGCATCCCTTTGTTCATTAAGGTTATTATGCAATTAAATAAAAATAGAGTCTATATCTAATTTCCCTTCCTCCTCAGCCCTGAATATTGACTGGCTCTCAATCACTCAGGATCACCTTCTTCATTAGCATGCCTTATCTCTTTATTATTCGTCCTCCCTTATTATATTGTTAGTTGTTATTTTTGTTTGGTTTATCCTGATGGCATCATTTTAGTCTTAGTTTCTTCCCCCTCTTCTTCAATTTAATGAGAAAAAGAAATACCATTTACATAGTTGTATCAAAGAACAGTTAAGAGGAATTACAATTTAAACAGAGTAACTAATTATATAACTCTACATTTGCCTTCTTTATGTATCACCTCCCAAGTTCAAGAAAGACTGAATGAGCGCAGTTCAGCTGGGCAAGTATTCAGGCAAGAAAGGCCACCACCAAGAGAGAGAACAGCTGTATAGGATATGATGAAATTACACTTTCTGTGGGCTGCACTTGTTTCAGAGCATTGTGAAAACCATTTCTATATCTGTTTCAAAACCGCTAGTTAAAGAAAATCTCAGCTAGAAAACCTCACTAATCCTCATTATTGTAGAGTGGGATTTTTAAGAAACTCACTCTGAAGCAAAGTTAATAAGTTTTACCAGTTCCTTCCATACCTGCACTCAATTCTTATAAGTTTATCCCTAGTTCAGCACTTCCATTTTCAGCTACATAAAATTTCCAAACTGCCACCTTTTATTGCACCACTGTATTAGACCTCTCGTGTCCTTGCCAATTAAAAGTGCTGGGCCCATACTTCTTAAAAATAATATTTTTAAGAACAAAAGTTGAGAAATTTTTAAAAAAAGGGGGGGGGAAGGTAGGGGAGACAAAAATAAGGTAAATTATCAAATAGGGTTTCTTTATTTCTTCCAGTCTTCATATAGTCACCTGAAACAGTGTTAGGAATACTGTAACTGTCCTTGCACAGAAGCATGTTTACCCCATTGAACAGCAAACTTCTGATCTTGTCAATGTCTGCTAAATGATACAATATCTAATCTGCACCAGCAGGGCCCAGCTCAACTCTTTTCCTCAGCTAAAAGTCTCCTAATGACTCATAAATGGAAAACCATTTTACATTCAACATATCCGTCTTGCCATCTACCACAAGTTCACAGTGCCCCCGTGACCTCCTGCTCAAGGACAGGGCAAAGCCACAAGGACATGTAAAATTTCTTCATTCACTCGCTCACTGCATAGGAACACAGTAAGACAGAAAGATCTCAAATTGTTCATAAATAGAAATTTGATAGAAAGAAATGAGTGTGATCTTTAATAAATTGTCTCAGCCCTAAGATAAGTCACTGACCATCTGGCACTTGGCAACATGATAACTCATTAAACTACTTTGGTAAAGCTGTGGATTGAAATATTACATTCTTTTTTTCACTTTTAGCTGACACATAAAACTCAACATCTTACAAATTCCGTCAAAACAAATGTAATAATGACATCTATCCTCTTCACCTCCTTCTATTCATTTTTTTAATGGTACTTCTCAGAAATCCACAGTGACATGTTTTAGGTGGGCTAGTAGCTCAGAATAACTTTTACATACCTTCTGATTTCACAAAGCATTTGAAATAGAAGCCTGTAGGAGGGAAAACCCTTTGCTGATACATTACTTGCAGGTCATGCCGCTTATGCCCCTGTATAATTGCAAGATGACAATGTTAACAGTGCTAAAATTAGTGATAACATTTAGAAAAAAATCTGCATAAGAGATTTAGCAGTTTAAGCTTTCCAGAATATCAGATGCTTGGCAGTTGATACCAAGAATACAGCAGATAATTTTAAACATAATCTAAAATTGAATTTGAGCTACAAAAAAGAACGAATTCATATACTGCTGTAGACATTTGAACAATAATACTATGTTCCCAGCCAACAGAATGGAATTTTAATACGTATAACTTTCTTTAAGTTTTCAAAGAACTGAGAGTTTACAAACTTACTAGTCAGTTCTGAAGACATAGACTTAATAAAGCACTTAGAATTGATAGAAATTTTCTTTGATGAGTATGAGAGCACTTGTCATTTTGGAAATTCCTTCCATCATTTTTGGAGTTTTTCACATGCTTGTGTTGAAATACATATTAAAAATAAAATAAAACTGTCTTTAAGGAAAGAGTAAGAAAGGTTGAGCATGCAATAGAAAAACTTTCTTCAACTGAAATACTACAAGTGATGGAAACATTTAAGAAGCAAGAAAAGAAGGAAGCAAAACTCCTAGCCAATTTTCTCACACCTGACATAGATGCACCAAGTACAGAACTTCTGTTATTATGTCTTGATTTGTATTCTTCACAGAAAACAGAAAATTACGTGCTTGTTGTGAAGAACAGCTCATTTAATCATCAAGATTACTTCTAAGTGTCCCTTAATAATGCTACCAAATCGATAGAGGAAATAGTGATTTGATTATAAGTGGCCAATCTGCATATGGTAGCTCCTGTCATGATGTCATAGTTTCATTAAGAGGATCCAGCTTCATTTTCAGTTTGACAGAGAGCCACTGTGAGAATGCAAACAGTTGACTAAGATTTCTCTAGCACTTAGAAGCTGTCACGGGTTCAGCAGTAGCAGTTATTTTTCTTTTTTGTCATAGCTGGTGCAGTGCTGTGGTTTTGACTTTCAGCCTGGGAACAGTGCTGATAACACTGATGTTTATAGTTATGGCTTAGAATGTTTTGGTCTGACCAAGGACTTTCTGAGTCTCATGCTCTGCCAGGGAGGAGGGGAAGCCAGGAGGAAGCAGAGACAGGGCACCTGACCCAAACTGACCAAAGAGGTATTTCATACCACAGCACGTCATGCCTAGGATGGAAAAACTGGGGGCAGGAACCCAGAAGAGGGCAGTTCATGGCTCGGTCATCAGGTGATGAGTAATTGTATCCTCTTCCTTTGTATTTCCCTGGTCTTTATTAGTGGTGGTAGCAGTAGTGATTTGTGTTATACCTTAGTTACTGGACTGTTCTTATTTCTGCCTGTGGGAGTCACATTCTTTCGATTCTCCTCCCCATTACCCCCACTTTGAAGAGGGGGGAAGAAAGAGGGGAAGAGTGAGTGAGCAGGCTGCGTGACTTACAGCTTAAACCACAACAGTTCTTTTTGGTGCCCAACATGGGGCTGTGTTTGCACTCATAGGAGACCCTGCCTTTGAACATCCAGCCCAACACCGGCAACCAGGGTGCTAGGAGGAGCTGTGCTTCAGTGCCAGTGACTTTTGAAGCAGCTTGAACCCCTTCATAGGCTGCCAGTATCTCTTTTTCAGTTGGGGTATAGCTGTCCTCAGATCCTCTGTATCCCTGACTCCAAAAGCCAAGGGGTCGACCTCAAGTCTCCCCTGGAGCTTTCTG
>JASSUY010001398.1:0-41291 GCA_032466535.1 Forpus xanthops
AGCAGGTGGTGAGCAGTTGTATTCTCTTCCCTTGTTATTTCCCTTATCATTATTATTATTGGTGGTAGCAGCAGTGGCTTGTGTTATACCTTAGTTACTGAACTGCTCTTATCTCAACCCGTGGGAGTTACACTTTTTCAGTTCTCCTCCCTATCCCTTTGGAAGCAGGGGGAGGAAGAAAAAGGGGGAGTGAGCGAGTGGCTGCATGGTTCAGGGTTGCCGGCTGGGCTTAAACCACAACAGGTAAATTGCAAGCAAGGCACAAATCAGATACCATTTTAATTACCTGATAAGCTATTCCTTCAAACTATGCATTAACGTAAAATGATGGAAAGTGCGATGGACTGTATGCTAAAAAATGAAGCTCTCAGACAGTGCGTGGGACAAGCCACACTGTCAGCAGAGTGAACAGTCAAGGTTTCACCTCTTGTTAGCCAACAGAGTTAGGTCCCTAGGGCAGGCTTGCAGTACTTTACCTTGCATTTCTTAAAGCTGAAACTGCCCTGTCTAACTGCTACTACTTCTGCAGTTTGCAGTGAGTGCAAATCTGCTGCTCATGGGCTGTGACTAAGCCGTTCATTGACACACCATTTCCTGCCATGGGGAGGCAATATCCTTAAAAACAGGGATTTTACCAGAAATTTCCAGAGAAATGTTCACCTTCGGAAAATGATGAAGCATGTCCAGTCTAACCTGATAAACTCAACCATCATTTCATATCACAGAATTATAGAATCATGGTATGGTTTGGGTTGGAAGGACTGTAAACCACCGTTGAGTTCCAAACCCCTGCCACAGGCAGGCACACCTTCCATTAGACCAGGCTGCTCCAAGCCCTGTCCATCCTGGCCTTGAACACTGCCAGGGATAGGGCAGCCATAGCTTCTCTGGGCAACCTGTGCCAGGGCCTCACCACTCTCATAGGGAAGAACTTCTTCCTAAGATCTCATATAAATCTCCTTTCTGCCAGTTTAAAACCATTCCCCCTTGTCCTGTCACTACATGCCCTTTAAAAAGTTTCTCTTCAGCTTTCTTGTTGGCTCCTTTAGGCACTGGAAGCTGTTGTAAGGTCCTCCTGGAGCCTTCTCTTCTCCAAAAGTCAATGTTAGAATGTCAGTGAGGGGAAAACACTCTCAGTACCAAATTACTTCTTATAGGACAAAGTTTCTCCTCACACGTATTCATATATTGCTAAATATTGCTGCTACTCCTTCACTAGAAGTGACGAAGAAGCACAAGGCCACTATGAGGCTGATGAGAAAAAGATATTTAAAGTCTCTGATATGCTGCATGCAGCCATACTATTAAGGATGGTTTATCTATTGCAGTTGTTCAGCTCCTGAGATCAAACTTTTAAATGAAGGATGCTCAGAAGCACAGCTTTTTTGGAGATACTCACCTTGGGGGAAATTACTTACTGATCATGAACTTGACACATTTTCTAAATTATTTTTAAATACCTCCTGCTAATATTGCTTTTAACTATTTTGACAACTTCTGAAGCACACAGTACTGCAAACTTCAAGCCATTCTTTGCACTAACAATTTATGGATCTGGAGAGAATTAATTTACTGGAAATTACATCTACAGCACTATAAAGACTTTGCCCTTAGCAGAGCAGGGTGGAAAAGTTGGCAGCCAGTTAGCTATCATTTCTCCCAAGGAAGGATGTTTCAGAAGTGATATAGAAGCAGACTGTGAACTGTCTGTAAAGGCTCTTCAGTGAAATATGGATTGTAAAAAAAGTCACTAATGCTCTACTGTTTAACTGTTGAAAATTTCCCATTTAAGGTGAAGGAGAATTTCATAGCTTGTGAGTAAGTTAACATCAAATCATCCATAGCAAAGAATTTTAGTTATCTTTCCCTAGTAACTACTGATATCTGTCCAGTTATCAGGGTACTATGTCTTCCCAGTGCCTACTAAGTCCACTCAGTTGCTACCAGTTTTCTCAGTAGAGCTTCTTATACCATACCAGATCCCAGTTCAAATAAGCCCTGTTATTTTTCATTTTTGAGCAAAGACACTTCCCACTATAGATGACTAACAAAAGTCGGGGACTGTACCTGAGGGTGTGTTGTAAGTAGAGAAGATCCTGAAACATAAGAAACCTTTTCATAGTGTGACTGGATAATCCAATTGGAACTTCCAAGAGCATAGCCTGAGCTGAGAGGGGTGACCTGCACAGCACCAAACAGCTCCTGAAACACACAGAAAGAGACATTAATATAAGCGAGCTCTGAGAAATGTCAGAAGTCATTTTACCATCAGTGGTATGAATTTTAAAAGTAGTTTTGCTAGTCAAAGCCCTTATGAAGCTGGTTTCCTAAGCTTTATGTCTGCTGTTTTTATTTACCCACGTCTAACAGGACACATGTTCTAAGAAAAGCTTTTCCTCAGGTAGTACCTTCATAAAAACTCTCTTCTGTGTGAATTCTATGGCATATAACTGAGTTCACACTCGACCATAACTCTAAATGGAGGAATCAGCTGAGGTCTTGATCCTCTGCCTGCTTTTGCTTTATTAAAGAAGACTGTAGGAGAATCTTTGAAGATGCTATACTCCCTTAGTCAAATTTTATTGACAGCGGCCTACACAAGAGAATGAAGGACAAGTAGTCCTGTACTGATATAAAACTCTATCTGGGTTACAGATTTTGCTGCAGAAAACATAAACCTAACCTCAAACTCACTTTCAAATGTTATTTCTTTTTAAATGCTATTTACTAGTGACTTAGAAACAACACCCTGCAAACTCAATCCAAATTTTAGTTTCAGCTCTAAGCATAAGCAACCTTATAGTTGTCTCTCTCCCAGGCGTCATTAGACAGTGGATTGCTTTATCCATACACAGTAATGTGTTATACTTGTTCTGAGAAAGGAAAATAAGCCTCCATGTATACCTCACTAATGTGATCTACTTTCTGGTTACTGAATAATAGAACAAGCATATGATTCATGCCATACGAACACTTTTTCTAGTATCTCAATATGTATTTGGATGCCTTGCAAAACAAGGCAGGGTTTCCATCTTTTGGAGTGCTTTAGGGTTCTGCTGATACGGAGACATGGAAAATAGGCAGCAAACTATTCCTGATGCTGTCATCCAGTTTTGGGTTAACTAGCTAATGAGATTCTGATTACTTTAAAAGCTAGCTTTAGGAAGAGATAAAATACGTCTCTTTTCCTGATAACTACAAAAGAATGATTGGCTCAGATGCATAGATCTAAAATTAGGCAACACACGTCCACACTGTGAGGATAGTAAAAAATGAACAGTAACTGGGATAATGAGGAATCCAAACACTCTCAACCTGTCCAGCTGCTAGACAAAGCTGCAGCTGTTATTTATGTCAGCAGCCACATTAGTGGTGGCTGGGGATCTTTTTTCAGCAGTTCTAATGCAGCAGCACCACACAAACCCAAATC
Organism: Forpus xanthops; assembly: GCA_032466535.1. NCBI lineage: Eukaryota > Metazoa > Chordata > Aves > Psittaciformes > Psittacidae > Forpus > Forpus xanthops. The sequence goes on from JASSUY010001398.1 coordinate 3,431, forward strand.
CACCAAATTTAGTACACAGCAGCACTGCTTACTCTTTCAAACTGTCTTACGCATAAATAGCGGTCTCCAAACTTCAGTGGCCAATTGCTTAAGAAAAGGGAGCAGAGAAAAAAAGCTTTGGGTACACCACTTACTTTAGCCCACTTTTTTATTTCTTATGGCCCTGAGCCACAATAGTGGGTCTCATGGCCCACATGCTGCCTGAAAGCCATAAGGGAACCTACTGAGCTGTTGGTTCAGTTCATTCTAGAAACTTCACTGGATTATAGTCAATGGCCTCACAGACAACAAATGTTAGCTGAGAACACTGGGAAAGGGGTTTCTGAAGTTCAGATCGAACCATTAGGTTTTGTTTACAATCCCCAATTTGCAGTATAAAAGAAAGTGGAGGCTAAAGCACTCAAAAGATTCCCAGAAGTGAGATACATGGTAAATCAGAAGGGGATGTGGCTTCCAGACAGAGAGGATACATTTGTTTGGTACATTCTCCCAGCTCTCAGTGGGCCAGCCATCAATTCCAAATCTGAAGGTACGCTGCCTTAAAATTGGTCCTCTTGGGGAAGAGAAGAAACAAATAGATACTCCCTGATTTCACCCAACAAGAACCCTTTCTGGGAGGCAGACTGAAGGACATTCAATATAACCTTATCTTGCTTTCCTAGGCTAGGGTAACCAGATCTTACACAGGATCCACAGGAAAAACAGAAAAGGAAGGACATTTCCAGAGAAAAGCCGGAAAACAAGCTGTTACTGCTGACCTGCCAAAAGCTTTACAGGTACTCACAATTTTCTGAGAATACCCCACGAGCTGGATCTTGCTGAGTGCAGCATTCACTTCTGGCATGGTGTAGCACTTCCTCCACATAGACACCTCCACTGCATCCTTCAGAGGGACAGGCAGCAATCTGCAAAAAACAACAGGCTGTGAGCATTTTCAGGACTTCCAGCTGGACCACCAGTTTCTATACCCATTTATGCACTCCAGGTCTTCAATTTTATTCTTCTTTTTATCTCTTTATTTTAAATATGCCTCTGCTTCAAAGTGAGGTGCATAACTTTCTGCCTGTTGAGGAGCAGAACCACACTGCCCATTTTTGCTTCACCCTAGAGACTGCTTTCCCCCAGCTCTCTTTGTAGTTGTTCCCACTCAGGTCTTTCATCACAGACATAGCTGTGATGAAGGTGTTACAGCAACTCTTGTGGTATTTTCACATAAGATGCTGGCTGAGCTGAGATGTCAACATGAAATGCACCACCAGAATTGATAGAGATGGCTGAGATGTGGACTCAGGGTCCATTTTGCATATCCTAAGGATATGTATATTCCTAAGAATTACAAAACAAAGTAAGCCACAATATCCTGATTAAAGTACAGGTCGCAGACCATGAGCTAGCTCTGCTCTTATTTCTGTCACCAGTCTCTTAAAGAGCATGTGCCCCTACACCTCAGCTTCCTTGACTTCAATACCCCACTCCCCTTCCCAGGATACTGGCAAGGATATACTAGCTGACACTGCAGAGCTCTTTGAAATCCCCTACATGGAAGTATTTAAGATGTTTTACACCAAAGTAAAATCCATCCATTCTGCTCTTCAGAGACATTGCAAGTAAGCTGGGCAGCGTCGTCAAGGGAAGAAGTGAACTATAATGTCACAGGCTGCAAGAGCGATAGCTAACTTCTGGGAAATAAATCTTCTTTAGCAACATGAACTGAGGCAGGAAGCAGCACAGCTGCCAAATGCATAAGAAGAATAGGAGATTTTTTTGTATATTAAACCAATGCTAAATCAAAGGCTAATTCAAACCAATTTCCAAAGATTTATGGAAATTGGTCTAGTCTCTTTGATCAATTTGTTTAAAGGAATTTAATTTATTGTTATATCTACTAGGTCAGTGAACTCTTCCATAATTTAAGACACTGAAGAAAGGATTAAGGCCAGCTACTGCCAAGACCAATGCACAGGTCTAGTGCGAGAACTGTAATTCCAGCACATGCAGGCTGAAAGCATACTGCGCTTAAGGAAACAAACAAAGTCTTCAAGATCTTTTTTGGGAAGTCGTAAGCAACAAAAAGCCAAACAACATGGATAGTCGTCCACCACTCCACTGAAGCAAATTGCCTGTAAAAGCCTTTAACCTACCATAAGAAGCATTTAGTGTTGGATGCTCTCAGGAGCTTCTCTTCTGGGAAGAGCAGAATATATCTACAGGTAATGAAGAAAAGTGGGGAATTGTCCTTGGTGACTGAAGTAAGTTTCTATTAGTTTTCACTCTGTGGCTACATGGTAAATATACTCTGATCCCAAACAGAGACCAATGGGACAATTCTCCAGTCGTTTAATTCTTTGTCAGGTGGCACATAGAGACAATGAGGACTGCTGATTCACAGAATCATAGAATCACAGAACGGTTAGGGTTGGAAAGGACCTTAAGATTATCTAGTTCCAACCCCCCTGCCATGGGCAGGGACACCTCCCACTAAACCATGCCACCCAAGGCTATGTCCAACCCAGCCTTCAACACCGCCAGTGATGGAACATTCACAACTTCCCTGGGCAACCCATTCCAGTGCCTCACCACCCTTACAGTAAAGGATTTCTTCCTCAGATCCAAACTGAACTTCCCCTGTTTAAGTTTGTACCTGTTACCCCTTGTCCTCTCACTACAGTCCCTCATGAAGAGTGTCTCCCCAGCATCCTTATAGGCCCGCTTCAGATACTGGAAGGCTGCTGTGGGGTCTCCATGCAGCCTTCTCTTCTGCAGGCTGAACAGCCTCAACTCTATCATCCTATCTTCATACAGGAGGTGCTCCAGTCCCTTGATTATCCTTGTGGCCCTCCTCTGAACTTGTCCCAACAGTTCCTACTAAAATGGACTGGAAACCCATCTGGAGTTTTCTAGTTACCTCCTTCCATGAGTAAACCTTACTTTACGTCCAATATTAACACTGGTTTAAGGATAAGCAGAACTATTTGATTTTTACACAATATCAAGAACAGCAACACATCAGCATGACATCTTTGGGGAAGAGATTCCAGTTAGTTTTGTGCAGAAACTTCCCCTTCCAATCCTTTCCTGGAAGGACTCTTTCTCATGAACAGTTTGTTACATAAGTAGCAGAACAACTCATGGAGGTTTTATTTCTGTTTGCATCAGTAGCTCCATCCTGAGGCTAAGACCCTAGTAATACAGGTTCACTTTGTATAGATGCTATTCAGTTTCTGTAATCAAATCTCCAGCTAGAAGAAAGTGAAGTAAGTCTTCTCACCATGTAAAAGCAGCATGGTGACTACTGTCCACTTGACAGCTATGAAAATATTCTACTTTAGTGTACCAAAGACATGCAGCAACCCTAAGAGTCACACTTACTGAGGCCAAGACATCAAAGGCCTAATGTATCCAGTCAATTGCACTGAAGTTGGAGAGAAATGTCAGACGCAATGAAATAAACCCTCTAGGTGTGATAGCACCTAGCCCACACAAGTAGGTTAGATTAATAATATGCATAAGTTTAAGACATGAAAGCAATTTGTCAGACCAAAGCCCTAGCTACAAGCCACAAGCGAAGCTTTCTTCTCCCCAATAAGGCTTTCTCTTCCCACTGACCTGAAGGCAAACTGTGTCAAACACACTCTGTATGTGCATCCTGTCTGCACAAAAGCATCTTCAACAGCCAGATAAAGCAACAACAAATTGATTTATTTGCAATAAAAATGCCACTGAACATTAAGAGCTACAGAACTGACAGTTCCCCACAAATAAACAATTCTTACTCTTTTTAATCACTCAAAATTAATCATAAAATTTACTAAGCATGTGATGTATTTCAAGGCAGAGCAGTGAATCTAACTAAAGATAAGTTCCTATTTCCTATGTAAGCAAAAGTTGTGGTCATTAGTTTCTAAAAGAAAACATTAGGTGTTGAGGTAGTATCCGGCACAGAGATGCAGCAGCTTCTCCACAAAAAATCTGAACTCTTAAGAATTCTGCAGAGAACAGCTGCTAAATATTTATATCTGACAATCGAAATTAAGCACTTTTCTAAGCTACTAAAGTTATAAAAGAATTTGCCTTTTTTTTTAGTACCAAGCCATTTACTTCCATTAGGTGCCTGTTTCTTATATAGTAAGTTAACACACAACACAGATTTCATGTTCAATTTAAAAAAGTAAAGAAAAAAAAAAATCCTACAAAATTTTTTTCTATTCATTATGATGGGACCTCATCAAGAAAAATCTAATTACATGGACACAACTGGCAGTGTGTTACATTTTAAGTTACTCTACCAAACCACTTTAAATACATACTCTTATAATGAAAATTTCAAAAGATTACTGTTATTTTGACAGTAAAAAACCAAGCTAATTTAGTTATGGAATGCAGTGAAAGTTCAGACATGAGGGTGTTTTTAAGGCTCTAATATTTAAAGATCAACTGCATGTCTAAGTTACAGAAACTTGTTTTCTTCTAAAAACACCTGATGTCAGGAAGAGATTATATTATGAACATCTATCCTAAATAAAATACACACACTGCTACACAGGAAGCCTGGTCTCCTAAATCTCAAAGCTAGTATACTTTTCATAGCAGTTCTCAAAAGCCTTACTTTGTCCTTAAATCTGCGTATTGTCCCTCCTACCTAAAACATTCCTGCAGAAGTGTAGCGAAGGCAGGCGTCAAGAACACTTACAAGAACTTAGAATCACTGTCCTTCCCAAATAAATCTACCTCCACCCGTACAGAAAGGTCTTATTCCCTTGGAGCATCAGAGAAGCCATAATAATCGTGCCAGACCTGCTTTTCCTGCTGCAACAGATCAAAGTGAGCAGTTGAGCAGCTGGAACACTCATTTTCACACCAGTCCAACTCATTGCTATGGAATTCTGATGTAACAGTGGCCATAACTAGAATATAAGGTAAGATCACAAGAAAATAACCAACGAAAAGCAGTACCCATGGAACACTCTCCCTAGCCTCTGGCCTCTCATTAGGGGAAAGTCTTCATATTTAACAACATTCAGGTGACTTCCTGGCAGCTTTCCACCCTGCCTGAAACCCATGTCAGCTTTCTGGTATAGCCATTCCATGGAATTTGAGTTTCCCACTACACACTGCTAAGAAACACCTCCTGAACCCGTCAGCTTGGATTACTCCTCATCAGGCTGGAGGAGAAAGTGAACACCTGATCTTTACTCACTCTGTTCACATTTCCCATGGCTTATAGGTCTCTGGGCATATCTCCCACTACTCCCAGTGATACTTCTCTCACATTACTGACATGGTTTAGTGATGGACTTGACACAGCCCTGGGTAAACTGGACTTGATGATCATAAAGATCTTTTCCAACCTCGGTGAATCTATGACTCCCCATCCTACTATATCATGATTTCTTTTTGTGTACCAGAAACTACTCTAATTCTGTAACACTGACTGCTGCTCTCAAAACTTTTTCAGTGTGTTTGGGTTGCTTTCGTTTTTATGCTGGCTTTCTAAAGAGCCATCCACAGTTCAGATGCTGTCACAGCCCCACAGGGTTAGTCCTTCCTCTCCTTTCCATGCACTTCCCACCCCCCGGATGCAAAACCACAAGACGCATAGAGCCAGATAACATAATCTGCATTAACTACTTGAAATAATAAGAATAGCAAGTAACACGAGGCCCAAAGACATTAACACTACATGAACATTTGACGTGCCTCAGGCACTACACGTAACATCAAGCAAAAAGAAACTGCTATGCGCTAAATTCTTCAGCAAACCATTATTCTATTCACAGGTCAGGCGCCTGTATTGGCACGACTCAGCTCAAAGCCCCGCAGCCTACGGAGGGAGGCGAGGGCGGCAGCGCTGAGGCGAGCCCAGCTCAGGACAGCCAGTCCCGCAAGCATGGCCCTCCCACCCGCGGCTGTGCCACCCACCGTCCATGGTCTCCCGCACCGCGTTGAGACTGGCAGCGTTGCTCGCCATGGCGACCACTCTCCTCCCACCCGGAAGCGGAAGAAGCACGCTCGCGCTTCCCGCCCCGTTTCCCGCTCTCTCCCGTTCATTGACGCCATTCAAACACTCCCGCTCCACGTGACACTCCAAAGGGAACCCGCCCACTTAACAGCAGAAAGCAAAGGGCGGGATTTCGAATTTGTGCAGCGGCTCCTCTGGCTATTGGTCCGTTCGAGAGCGGGGGAGCCCTCCTATTGGTGAGGCAGAGGACACTGCGCGTGTTGATTGGACAGAGGGGCGCGGAGCTAGTTAAAGAGAAGCCCGGCGCGGTGAAGGCGAGCTCAGTGGTCTGAGGTAAGTGTCTGGGTAACGGCGTCAGGGATGTGCCCTGGGGGCTTTAGCTCCGCATTAGCTGCTGGCGTGTGAGACAGTGGTTTGAGGCTCGGCTCGGTTCGGTGTTGCTGTCTGGGAGGGAGGAGCAGTCCTCGGGGCGGGCGTTCCCGTCTCCATTGCTACCTCAGGTGAGCTGTTGAAGCACAGCTAGAAGGGAGGGCTGTAGGGATGGGGCGCGGGGGCAGCAGCCGCAGACCGTTCTGTCCTTCTTCCGCCGCGGGAGGGAGAAGTTGCGCCTCCCGCAGCCCCTTTGGGCTGGGGTCTGTCGGTAGGTTTGGGCCGGTGGGTTTAGCTCCTGAGGAAGCTGTTGTCCCCTCAAGAAAGTCCCGGGATTATTTGCTTGTCCCCAGAAGCTTCAGGGTTTGGCCGGTGTAGACCAACAGGGCAAGTTGCTGGCAGGCAGCCGTTGTGGTTCTCCGTTTGCTTCTGTGCTGGCTGCTCAGCTTCTGGGTTACGCGGGGCTGGCACCTAAGGGAAACTGACCCTTGTGCTACCCTCGTTCTCGCAATCTTGGAATTACAGAATGGTTTGCGTTGGAAGGAACCTTAATGATTATCTAGTGCCAACCTCTTTAGGGACACTTTCCATCCAACTTCTTTTTCTGAAGCCCTTGAATGCCAGAGTTAGGTGTATGTGAGCTACCGTTGAGGAATATATTTGGCTTTAGCGCTTGTTTGCTTCTGGTGTTTTTGTTCGCTTGTTTTAGGGGGCTTGTTTATTTGGTTTTGTGTTTTGGTTTGGTTTTGATTATTTTAAGTTGCCTTTTAGTGCCTTTTCTTCTTTCCTTTTCATAGATTCTGTTTGTTTTTCTTCTTAGGCTTATTTATTAGCTTAACATGTCAAAGACAGCTTTGCTTTTGTTAGTCTTATAAATGTTTCTGGCTGTTCAGAAACCTTCAGTGAACCCTAAAATGTCAAAATTATAATTGCCTTTTTTTTTTCTTTTCCCTTTTAATTTTTTTTAATTTTTTTTTTCCCTTTTTCATTTTTTTCTTTCTTTTCCAGGTATCTCTTACTGTTATGGCTGATACAAAAGAAGCTAAAATGCAGATAACACCAGAAACTCCAGGACGAGTCACCATCCTGAATCCTTTTGAAAGTCCTAGTGATTATTACACTCTTCAGGAGCAGATTGTTTCCAGTCCTTCAGTCTTCAAATCAGTAAACCCTTCACCTGTAAGATCTAGTTTTTGTTTGTGTAGCTATAGAAATGCAGTACTAACATTTTGAAATGCATTAAAAGGTGTATTTTATTTAGTGTATTTTAATGTATATGCTGAGCTAAAGAATTTTGGTGGCATTTGGTGTTTCTTCTGATTACAGGAGTATGCTGCTTTGAATGCTAACATTGTCAGTCTTCCTCTGATCTGCTAAGTGCTAAAGCCAGTTGAAAGCAGATAAAGGGCAGTTGTTGGATGTGCTGCTCTTTCCTGCCTAAAGCTGAAAAATGCTCCACTTCCTACTTGCTAAGCAGGCTGGATGCCAGTAAAACGTAGTTTCACTTCTGTTATGGCTGTTTGTATATTCACAGAATCAAGTTGATGATTTTGTGTATATCTTAACATTTTTTAGTTGCAAAGCATATGCTGGTTTGCAGTCAGAATTACTTTCTGATAAGCAATAAAGTGTGCTAATGAGTTATCTGCCAAGACTTGGTAGATAATTTTTCAAATAGATATTTGAGCAGTATTTTGTAATTAAATGTTAAATAGAAGGCTGAAGTTGCTTTAATTCTGAATTTGATTTTGTTGTGTGCTATATAGGGCATCACAAGGGAGACTTTGCAAGATGCATGTGAGGTTGCAAATCCGAAGTCTCCTTGGAACTACGAGGTGAAAGGAAGGCTGCTTTAATACTTGGATAATGTGGGTTAGGTGCAGACACTGGATTTTTATGGCACCTCAATTTTGATTATGGCAATCTAGAAATTACCGAATTTTATCCCAAGTTCTCTGTCTTTAGTACATCTATCTTAAGAAACTGAAAAGAATTTGACACTTCAGTTTGTAAATTCTAGCTATGACCTTCTACTTTATGTGATCTTGTAAGTCATTGTAATACCACTACCAGGGTAAAGAAGTCTGATTGCCTTACTCTTTTAATAAATACCTTAAAGGGAAACTCTTTTGATAGTCTCCGACAGAAACTACATGGAAGTTATGACTGCATTGTTCCATTGAGATTTGTCCTGTGGTTTTATTTTATCTTTTGAGACTAAGAAGCACTAAGATGTTGATGTCTCTTTTTAGACACCAGGAAAATTTAGATGGTCTATTGATCAGCTTGCTCTAATAAATCCTGTGGAAATTGACTTGGAAGATGTTCAACGCCAAGCAATGTATTTGAGTCATGATAGGTAACTTCCAGTCTGTTCTTACACAGTTACCTTGCTTGAATACTAGAACACTATTCTTTTGCTTTATTGACATTTCAATGCAGCAGTGAAGACTTTTTATTCAAGTCTTTTAACATAGATTTTCATGTATTCCTAATGTGGATATAATGTTTAGATGAGGCTGCCTCTGTGTTACTCTTTTTAATTTTAAGAATTGCTGATGCACTCTGGCTGCAGTTTGGAAGACAGCCAGGTAAAAGCAATCAACAGAAGTAAGAAAATGTCTTGCCAGTGATTGTTACCAAGCTACTTCTTCTGCTCCTTGTCACAACAGTTTATCTTCTTAGAGTGTTCCATATCAACACCTATGAAGTGTAGGCTTTTTTGGTTTTTGGGACTCCTGCAGAAGGGCAGAGCTGAGAAAGCTAGCTAGGCAAGACTGTACTCTTTGAAAGGTATAGGTTAGACTTCATGTGAGGGTGGTGAGGAAACAGAGCAGGTTGTCCAGAGAAGCTGTGGCTGCCCCATCCCTGGCAGTGTTAAAGGCCAGGTTGGATGGGGCTTGGAGGTATAGTCTAGTGAAGGTGCCCCTGTCTGTGGCAGGGGAGCTGGAACTAGTTGATCTTTAAGGTCCCTTCCAACCTAAACCTTTCTGTGATTCTGGTACTATTTTGGAAGACCAGTTATAATTTTTTGTCTATTTTTTTGTCCAGATAAAAATACTGATACAAGAAATAAATAGAATGCTTGCAAATATGTACTTAAAAAAGTTACAGATCTTTCAAATTAACTGGAGTAATAGATAAATTCATTGTATTTCTAGTTTCATAGCATGAGATTATTGCACGTAATGGTAAAAAGTAAGATTTATTGTTTGGTGCAATTTCATTTATAATGCTTCTCTTAAGCATCTGTAAAACTTGACATAGTTGGACTTGACTTTTTCCAGTTATGTGATGGTTTTGATAATTGAGTTGTTTTTCATTTGTCACTTAGAATTGATAAGGAGATAGAAGACAGAAGGCAAAAAGCCATTGAGGAGGTAATAAAACTTTTATGCTATAAAGTGTTTGCTCTAGCTACATACCTGCCAAAAAGATATGTATATATTATAAGATTTCAAAAATCAGAACCCTATTATATTTTACTGGTCAGTAAGAAAGTAATTTTCTGTCCTCATCACTTGCAGATGTAGTTGGAACCCGTGTGGGGTTTCTTTACATCTTCTTTCACACACCTGTAGGTCAAATTGGCAGGTATTGTTTCTTTCGTGTTGCTTGCCTTGTGGGAATGTAGTGGTAAGATAATTCTTAAAAGTAATTAATTTCAGTTTAGAAGTGATTGAGCATGTTAGGGTTTACAGTAACTTCTGGTGTTAGCATAATTTCTTCTATTGGATTTTTAAAAATATAGCAGAACCTTGGTTTTTTTTTGTTTCTTCTGAAGTCTGCTTAGTTGGAGGCAAGACTTACTTGCTTTAGCATGTAATTCTGTTTATTTTCATTTTATTATTTACCATCAGTTTGTCTAACAGAAGGGTTTGAAATCTTCAGTGCTATTTCCATTAAAATAAGGTTATGACAGTGTTATTGACCTTTTCATATTGTATCATGCTATTATGAGTTTCTGTATCAACAAAAAAAAAATGGTTTATGATTTCATAGAAGTAATTGACCTGCATCAAAGATGCTGTATTGTTCTAAATCTGCATTAAAAGGGATATTTGTTCTTTGTTAGGCTGAAACTAATGAATTATTCAGCTGAACAGCTTGAAACCATGACTCATAAAAATTATGCCTTTAATAGTTGCGTGCTTCAAGCTGTTTTGTTTTCATTTGTTTTGAGTCTTCCATTGTGAGAACAGGATTTAACATGTATTTTGTGAAGCTATGTAATAATGTTCATCTCCTCAACATTAGTGTGTTCTGGAGTGTGATTGTCACAATGGATACAGTTTCTGGCTCAAAGAAAGAGACTTTAAGTGCCAGTACTCATAAATGTTTTGCTGCTAACCTGTTTAGCCAAATACACCTGATAAGGTTGTCAAAAGCCTTGATTGTCCATTTCTTTTCCTTTCAGTGTCTCTTCAGCAGTTCTGCAAAATACTTTGTCAAAATCAACAAATTGAAAAAATGAAAATAATTGTTAAACTACTGTGCAATAAGTTTGGTAGAGACAATTCCCTTTTTAAAATGAGTAATCAGTATTAAATGAAACCATTGCTCAGTTTTCACTCTTCAGGCTTGAAAGATCTGGGATGATGTGTCATTAAGGAACTTGGAGGTTGTCTTTAAGTCACTTTTTTTTTTCCTTTAACCTCTCTGGGTATGAAATAATGAAATATTTGCAGGGTGTAAGGAATTTAGATTTCAGGGAAGGAGGAGTTAAAATTCTTAAAAATATAGATCTGTGAGTAGCAAGAGGTGTGACTTAATTTTTTCTTATTCAGCATACTAATCTAAATTTGAGTGCCTTCAATTTTTAAAAGTGCTAAGGTGGTTTGTTTCTATTCTACTCTAGTTTTTCACAAAAAGGCTCATAGTTCCTTCTCCTTGGACTGAACATGAAGGCAAGCAAGTTTCACAGTTTAATACAGGTAAGTGTAAGGTGCTTCAGTGTGTCACCCATAATTTACTTAGCTTTTGGAGAAATCCTAAAGCATAATTTTTTTCAACTTTGATTTAAATTTTCAGAACCAGTAATAAAAGATGGCACAACTGGTAGGTTTTTTTGCTGTTCTCTCTGAGTGCTTTGTTTGTTTAAAAATTATTTTTTAATTTAAAATCTTCTAAAATTCCCCTTTTGCTATTTTTGGTTTTTGTTCTTAAATTCTTTTTGTAACCTGTCTTCAAGCACACAACTTTGCTGCGTCAGTACTGGTAATAGCCAAATCTTCTGTTTCATTCTTCTGAATTATTCTGACTGCTTTCCTGCCAGTATAAGTGTATGGGAAGCTGAGTTCTGTATTTTCTACTTACTCATTTTTCTAGTTATCTGTATTTTTTTACTTACTTGCTATGTAAATTCTTGTTCTTTGTGTCCTGCTAGCTCGCTGTCACTGTATGTGATGTTCTGTTTATTGTTTATGCCATTATTAGATTTTATTATTAGTCCTGATGTTATTAAAGTTTCTAGATAACTAATAGAATACACAGTAAATGTATTACAAGTTGTACGAATGTCAGCTATGAAGTATTGTTTGCATTCAGTATTGTTTGGTAGGAGACTCTTTAAGTACATGGGTATTTTTACAAGATTTGGAAGAAGCTAAATAAATTGTTACTTTTTTATCAAGGAAATGCAGCTTGTGGATAGTGTATTTTTAATTGTCAATTGTATGATCATATATTCTTTGGCAGAGAATATAAGCTGTGGTCCTAAACCTAGGGAAAGTGTGTGCTGAAAGAAGGTATAATGTGTTCTTTAGCTGTGTAAAAAAAGTAGAATAGCAGTTTCTTCATCTTTGTCTTCATGTTCAAACTGCATGATTTTCTGGAAATGGGTTTTACTTGAACACAGCTTGTCTGGCTAAGCACAAACTTGAGTTTGTTTTAAATGTATGTAATTTATAGAAGGCTGCAGGAGACAAAAATTTAGGCAAAGTTGATGCTATTTCAGTAAGCCTTTTTTGAATAGAAAGGTGCTAAAATTCTCTTACTCAGCTATAGTGGCAACTTTTTTCAGTACTCTTTTTTAACTCTGTTAGAGTATTTAACTTACTGCTGCTTGGTTTCAAAGCCATATGCAATGCATGCTTAAATTTAAGTTCTTATCTGTTTTACAGGCATAGATAACCTTTCTCCAATGGGAAGACAGTTAACTTTGCAGTCTGGGAAAAGCAATGGTGGGTAAAAGACAATGTCTGAAATTACAAACTTTTTCTGGAGCAAAATAACCCATTTTTTAACGACACTTTAATTTCAAAAGGTGGTAATTTTTTTGTTAATATTCCTGTAGAAATATTTTTCTTTATTGTAGTGTATGGTACTATTACTTTTAATATCTGTTTCTCATAATAATTTAATTCTATCACAATCTTTTGTATTTTTTCCCAAGTAAAGCCTAAAGTCATCTATGGAGTGCTTTTTTTCCCAGCTGAGTGCATGCACTACTTCTGAATTAAAAAGTGAATCTAAGCCTCAGGTTTATGTGTAAATTACAATTTCAGGAAGCCTTTAATGTGTTGGATTGTTTTGGGTTAGAGAATCTTAATTATTTTCTCTGCAACATAAATAGCAGAAATCTTTTTTAACTGTTTAATTTTAGATATTTCCCTATGGTGTTTTGATGAATTTTTTGCCATTTCCCTTTGAGTCATTTTCTCTAGAGACATCTGTCTTCAGTTCAGATTGCTTTTCTAGAGGCTTTTATGTTACAACCCTTGTTTTGTTTACCTCTAGGACTGAGTGTGCTGTGCATAATTGTAAAATCAGAATCCCAGCTTTAATTAACACTTTCCCTTATTGCAACTGTATCTTAAATGGCTTAATTACAATGCAATCTGAAAGTGGATTTTTGTTTCTACAGCTTTAGTCAAAGGTCACTGCAAGCTAATTTTGTTGGCTTTATTCGTTGCAGCTGCTTGTCAGACACTACTTTCTTTGCCAGTGGATTTTAATTTAGATAAAATACTAGGTATGTTGGGTCATATCAAAATTCAATTATGAATGTCTAAATAGAAAACTTGTATTGTTTGCTGGGTTTTCTTGTCTTATAAAATGCTGAAAATGTATGAATGGAAGTTTTAATTCTGTGGTCTAAATAAACAGTTACTGCATATTTTATGGGACAGCTGACTTAAATGATATGCTTGGAGTGTATACATAAAGATAAGAGGGATATGGAGAACATCTGCAAAGCAGAAGGCACCCTTTGCCTTCTCCAAAAAGAGCCTTTACTTAACTTAGAGCTGTTCAACTTCACACTGCTGGCCATGAGGCTCACAGTCCAGCTTTGCCTTGAGCAAAGCAATGCTTTAATTTTACCTTTCATTGAACTGAAATCATAGTGGTGACTAGAAGTTGTGTGATGGCAGAAGAGCTCTGACCACTGAATGGCGAGGCAAGAGTCCAAATTAATTGACTTAATTGTGCTTTACCAAGCAATTGCTGCCAGCTTCTTAGGCAATGGGCTTCTGTGTGGGAATAGAGGGTATAGGTAGCTCAGAGGTTTTTAGCTGTATACCTCTATCCCTGTATTGAGAACCCTGATTGTGTGCCATCAAAATTAAAACAGAAAATGAGAACCATATTGATTGCTATCATATTTCATCTTAACAAATGCTTCCATCAATGCATAGTTTGTGAATTCAGGAAAAAATTATTCCACAAGGAATATCCATTTAGAATAGAATAAAACAAAAAAACTGATATGGTAAATTGTAGCATATTTTAATGGCTCTTTGTTAACATCTGTATACTTCTTGCTTTGACTTTGACTGGTTTACCTTTGGATGGTGTATCATGATTACCATCAAAACATATGGGAGACCTAAAAAAAGGTCTGTTTTTACTCGGGTAGTGTAATAACATGTTTTTCACAACTCTAATTTGAAAGACACAGATGTCAAAAGGCCAGTAAGTAGATGTTATCCAATGTTTATATATATATATTTTTTAATGCAGACTTTAGTATTAAAGCATGATAGGCAGAAGTGGAACATTAGTAGATGCAGTGGACTCTGTAATGATAACAAGCGATCCGTTGGGATAGGTGCCTAAATTAGATCAGTTACGTGATGTGCTGGTAAATTGGATTAAATATTTAATTTAGATATATATGTCTCTGTAATAGAATTTTTACTTGCATTCTTACTGGAAATGACTTCTCCCTGACATTTCTAGGTGAATATATCAGAACTGATGAATTTTCAGATCAGTCTCAGGGAAATCTGAATTCTTCATCACTCAGAAGAAAGCTGTTTTTAGAAGAAAATGGAAGTGTGTCTGAGTGTTTGTCCATTTCTCCACATAGTCCATGTGGTAATCAGCCACTTGAAGTGCTTTGTTCAATAGACATCTCTCCAGCTCGATGCAGAAGCCCTCTGGAAACACCTAGTTCAGTAAGTAGCCTGGTTTAGGCGCTGAATGGGATGTGATTGACTTGGCACAGGAGTAGGTCTTGGAGCAGGCTGATTGTGTGTCCTAACAGGCTTCACAAGGGGAACAATCTTTTTATGAAGCTACAATTGCTTTATGAGAGCATAGATATTAGGCCAAATGGTGGTTTTGTGGCTTGGGTTTTGGTGGTGTGTTTTTTGTGAGGTTTTTTTTTTCCCCTCCAAATTCCAAAGTCATAAAAAATGTGAACAGAAGTTTCAAAATGATATCACTGATTTCTTATGTCAGACTATTATGTTGGGATGTCCTTCTCTTGTACAGAAGAAATTATGCTTCAATTTTACAAAAAGGAAGTAGGAATCAATACATATACAAGATCTGCTGAAAGCATGTTGCAACATTTTTTTATGTACTTATAACTATATATATATAAAATGTGTATACAGAAAAAGGCATGTTTA
This sequence comes from Forpus xanthops, assembly GCA_032466535.1. Taxonomy (NCBI): domain Eukaryota; kingdom Metazoa; phylum Chordata; class Aves; order Psittaciformes; family Psittacidae; genus Forpus; species Forpus xanthops. The sequence goes on from JASSUY010001398.1 coordinate 18,617, forward strand.
AATCCATAAACTGCTGTCTAAAATGCTAGCTGATATGAAGAGGTGATGTAATTATTTCCCTTATAACTCCTAAACTCATTTATAGTGGAGGAAATGACTTGTGGATCTTTGAATGCAGTGCTAAATATGCTTTTTTCTTTTCCATTGGCCAGAGGTTTCAGATAGAGACATTTATTAGAACACAGAACATAATGTCTATTTTTCAAATTAAGCCAGATGAATCTTATTCCCAGGTGGATGTATCACATCTAATCTGGTTTAGGTGGTACAGTTCCTTCTGTTTTGGCAGGTGCAGTACATGGAAAAGAAGATTACCTGAGCTAGAGTGTAGCTTAAAAAAAAGTCTTCACTGTGGTAACCTAGTAGAGAATTCCTACAGTGTTCCTACAGCACTGCTGAAGTGACTTCTTACATCATACTCTTAAGCGTGATCACAACCACTATTCTTTTTTCTTAACTCAGCAGCAGACAAAATACTTTTCCTTAAGTCTGGATAACACTGATTCCATTAGAATATATGTTGTGGTTGGCCTTTATCTGCGTTGGTATGACTGAGAAATTGGGATTAAATACTTAACTGTATACACAGATAGTATTAATACTCTGTTAAGGCTTTTCATAGTTCTTAATTACAATGGATATTACAGTCTTACTTGATATTATGCGTCAGTTTAAAAGGCCACTGCTCTTTTCTTCTTGTGGAGGCATGAAGTTAAGTGAAGAGCTACAACTGGAATACTAAAGATGAACTAATGATAGAGGTTGCCATTGTACAGGGTTAGTTTTCCTCAGTGCTGACATATTAAGCTTTTTAGTTAGAATAGTTTTTCTGTTTACACATTAGTCAAAAAATTATATCATGAAAATATGCCTTTTTTTTTTTTTTTTTCCCTCTGAAATTGAAGGGTCAGATTTCATCAAGTCCTATTCAGGGAGGAGCAAGTGTTTACAGCCTGGGAAGTATAACCAGTCCCATGTTTCCAAAGGGATCTCCTGCCCCTAATGGTTCTCCTGCTTTTTCACCAATTGCTTTTCACATAAAAAAGACACCACTGTCAGGTATGGTTTAATCGAGTATGTATTACAGTTTCTTGCTTGATTTGTTTATTTTTCTTATAAAACCTGCTTTTTGCAGTTTATTCTTGAAGAAGGAATTGAGGCCAAATAGGAATGAAAAAAATTCACAGCCTTTAAAGGATTAATCTAATGTGAGAAGGGGGGTTAAAGTTGTATGCCTGAATTTAGTAAGGTCATAATCTGATTCAGCCCAAGCTGAGTTAATTGGACACAGAATGTTTATCTTGAGTTCTCAAATCATGTGACTGTGAAGATTATGTGAAAAGGAACTGACTAGTGAAGAAATCACAAACAATTCTGTGTCCTCATTGCTTTCGAAGATGTCAGTATTTCCTGTTCTATACATTTCCTGTTAAGGCTTAATGCCATGATTATACGTGATTTTACTCTGGAGAGTGTTGGGGTATTTCAACAGCATTCCATGTGGAGATTGCATACATGTTTTCTTCCTTGTATGATATTCTTCAAAACTGTATTGTTGCCCTTTTGTTTTTGTGTTTTTGTTTGTTTCTTTGTTTGTTTTTTAAATGCCTATAAAACATGTGTATTGATATTCTGAAAAAAGCCTTAGAGCTAGCCTTCACACATTTTCCTTTGTATAGTGTTGATACCCAAAAATGTGAGGTCACCAGTACAGCAGACTGTGTAATGGGAAACAAATTGGGTGGTAGAAGTGGGGTAAAAACTTGCCTTTATTGTGATAGTTTAAATGTGCTGGTGTGTTTTTGTTTTGGGTTTTTTGTTGAGTTGTTTGGTTTTGGGGATTTTTTGTTTCTTGATTATTTTTTGCTTATTGGTTTTTTTAAGGTAACCATGGAGCAAAGAGGCAGTGGACAGTGAAATGCTGTGTGGTTGGCTGTAATGATTCAAAAGACCTTAGGGCTTTGAGGATAATGACTTTATCTCCACCTCATATCTCACAGAATAATTTTCTTTTTTACAGACCAAAGAAAATTCACATTTTCCTCTCCAGATATTCCTTCTTCCTCAAATAAAATGACACCCCCAGCTACAAGAAGTCCTTATATAGATGGTTGTTCTCCAATTCGGAAGTCTTCTCCTATGAGACTTGGAGCATGCAGAAGAACTACCCAGTTTCAGACTTCTGTCATTAGGATACCAATTGCTGTTGAGAACCACAATGAGAATGAGGAAGACAAGGAGAGTGCTTCTCCATCAGAAGCTCAGTTCCCAGAAATAGATAATGGAATTACCTTGTGCCAGCAAGATGGGGATACTTTCACACATGGCACACATCTTGTGGTAGCAACTGTGTCTATTACACCAGATCACTCAGAAGCTTGTCATCAAAGGCTGTCATCATTTCAGGATATGGAAGGCTCCAAGGAAAATAATACTGTGGATATGGCTGACATAGCTGACGTGTCAGAGGAAAATCTTTGGATAAAAGAAGCAACTGGCAATAGCAATGCACCAATGACCAGCTTTATGACGGGGATTACTTTCAGTATTGAAAACTCTCGTGTATTCATGTCACCTCTTGCAGAAAGCAGCGCAATTCCTTGCGACAACAGTAGTATTCAGGTAAAAATAAAAATCTTTAAAACTGAGCTCAACATAATCACTTCTAAAATGTATGCTAGTCTGGATTTAATTGTCTATTTTCTCTTAATAGATGCTTCATGCAGGTGGCATTGTGACTTTTATCCTTCCTCCCCATTCCCTTTTTCTTCTTATAGTGGAGTCAGCATAGCAATTTTTGTGTTACAGTGTATAGTAATACATTTAATCCAGAGTAATTCTGATGTAGTTCAAGATGTCCCTGTTTATTGCAGGGGGTTGGACTACATACCTTTGAAGGTCCCTTCCAACCCAAACTCTTCTCTGATTCTGTAATTCTGACAGGCCTGTTTACAGTTTGCTTTTGTTATTGCCTAATGGTAGTTGGTTTGTGGGACTAAGTTCTGTTACCTGATAGGACTTGCATTTGATTATCTGAGGGGTTTATTGGTAAATTGCAGTACATTTTTAAAGCCCTGCTTCTTGATTTCAGGTTGACAGTGGTTATAATACACAGTCTTGTGGAAGCAGCATTATGGATACTGCGGGAGCCCAAAACGGCTGCAGAGAAAATGATGTGAACACTAATGTGTTGCAGAGTAAGTCTCAGCTGCTTAGAACAAAGGTAGGAATTAAATTGTGATATGATACAGAAGTTGACAGGCTTCCCACCTGAACCATCTGTTCCTTATTTTACTCAGTCTCAGGAAGCTTGAGGGGAGAGACTGTCAGGTGATTATAGAGACTGCGTTAATGTAGCATCACTTCAAGTATTACGCTCAAAACAAGGAGTAAGTGCAGGACAAACCAGCAGTAAAATTAATGTATTCTATGGCAAAGGCAGAGGAAGTTTCAGAGGAAACAGGTATATGCATGAGAAGTAGTTGTGAGGCTGCTCATGGCTCAAGTCTGTCTCTTGTTTCTGTTCTTGCTGCTTTTTTTATTTGAAAATTTTTAGATATGTGCTTGTGGAGAAGCACATTTTGGGGAGAAATTTGTCTGCTACTTGTTTTTATAAACTACCCTTGAGTTTCCTACCCCATATGTGGCAATGCTGACTTTGTGAGGAACTTTGTGCTTGGATACAGCCTTTTTGATTATAAGCCCTTTGACCTATCTTAAAACTAAATAAATTACAAAGACAGCAGATACGTAGCAAGGTTCTGAAGCTCTTGTGACTGATGGGAAAGTGTCTCACTTCTGAAGAGTGGGAAGCAAGGCAAGTTTCTTTGAAGGAGAGAGCAAAGATCATCTTGCTTAGCAGCTGTGGTCTTATAAACTTAGTAGCTTATGGTCTACTACTTAGCATCATTTACAGTCCTTGAAGGAGAGTACTGACTAGTAGTAACAGATTATGAAAAGCCTCAAGTAAGCCCATTTAGCCCTGACTTCACTTCTGTATCTGACATGCTAATAGCCAATAGTCTGATGAGGTAAGGAGCAGATTGATGGTGCCTTGTAGACCATGGACATCAAATGTCCATTTGCCCAGAGAAGCTGTGTCTGCCCCATCCCTGGAAGCATTCATGGCCACATTGGATGGGGACTTGAGCAACCTGGTCTAGTGGAGGATGTCCGTGCCTGTAGCAAGGATTTGGAACTCAATTATCTTTAAGGTCCCTTCCAGCCCAGACTATTACATGATTCTATGAAATCTTGAACTCTGCTCATTTAAGGTAAGGGTAAATGTGCCCTTACAGGAAGAACAGACAATATTTTATCTTAAACTTCTAGAAGTACCCATATACTCAGAGATCATGCCCCAATCACCCTGTTAGGCATGGTTTATATGTGTGAAGGTACTTAAAAGGATCAGTTGCCTAGTCTCAAACCTGTCCTAGGCACTCACCTATGTCATGCAGCTGTCTTCTCCCACTGCTAGTCTTTCAGTTGCTAGATCCTGACTAAGCCTAACTTTGCATTTTGGAATAGGATTTAAGTGCAGTGGCAGTCAGTATTTCTTTCAGCTCTCACAACGGAGAACCCACAGAGAATACAAAAACCAAACCAAAACAAAAAAAAAACAAAACCAAAAAGTATGGACACTACTGGCTGAAAGAATCCAATCTGGCTTGTTCAGAACATGTGTGATCTGAGAGGAGATGGTTCTTGCTGAGAGCAAAGATTTCTGCAGAGAAAACATCTTTATTTTTCATTTCAGAAGAGGAGAGAGGGGAAGTTAAAGTATTAATTATAGTTAGAAAATTTTCAATAGGAAGTTGGATCTTGTTTCTTTGGGGGAATTTTTGTGAAAATGGGTTTAAAATTAACTTTTTCTTATTAACCTAGGAGGTTTCTGTTTCAAACCGTAAGGACAATCAGTTGCTGAGAGCAAAATCTCCAGAGAAGCAATCCTGTTTCCAAAAGGCAAAACCACATTATACAGTATTTGGTCAAAACGCAACTTGCAACATTTCTGCCTGGAAACATCAAAATGAAAATCAAGTTCAGGGATTCTGTAAAAATGATACGTAGTTCTGTGATGGAGAAGATTAACTTGTGATATCTAATAAATTTTTATGTATATGACCTCAGTTACTTGGATTACACATACTATTTGGGGTTTTTAATGCAAATGTAGTAAATTGTCTAGTATGTATTAAGGGGAGGTTTAAATAATGTGGGATTTTTTAGGTTTTATTAACAAATGTACTGGTATTATTAAGCAACCCTTTTGAAAATTAAGGCAGCTAGACCTGATATAAAGGAACCGCAGTAGGTTTGTTTTTTGGAATTGTGTTCTTTCAGTGATTAGGATATATTCCATGAGGAGCCTTGCTTTGAAAGGTTGTACCTAACTTAAGCTTGAAGAGTATTTCAGATAGGCTGAGCAAACCTGGAGTAACTTGCATAGGAGCCAGTGTAACTGCAAAACCCCCTACATTTTTTAAGACATGACTTAAAAAGGCATGAGAAATTTTTTTCTTTGGGGGAGAGAAAAAGGAGTGTTTAGTTTTCATTTGATTGCTTTTTCCCTGATGAGATGTTTTGTGTGGCTTCAGGAATGCTAGCAGTGGTGCCAAGAAAGAGTTGCTGGAAAGGAGTGAACTGCTGGGTGTGTGAGGAGAGCAGGGCTAGGGTGTGTATCTGTGTCAGTCAAATGGAAAAGTGATGGAACTAAGTGCTGACTTCATGAGGGAGGAATAAAATTAGTGGCCCAGAAACAGGTCCCTGGAATACAGGTATGTTTTTATAGGAGACTACAGTTAAAAACTGTTCCTTTGATTTTAATATCAGGTTAGTTCTTAATTAGATTATCCTTGCGAACAGCTGCATGAAAACTCCATTCTAGTTATGGAAGTTATGTACTTTCCACAATTAAAATTAGACTTGGTGTTCCTTTTTTTTATTTTATTAATAATAAAGTTTATGCCCAAAGAAGCCCACTAATCTTGAAGCGGATCACTTGACTCCACCAGTGTCTCCTAAGAGCACTTTGTTCAAACTAATGCTCCAGTACCCTTTTGAGGGGATGTAAGAAGGTGCAAGAAGATTAATTGGTCTCAGTACATCATTAAGAGTGGTGCAGCCTTCCTACTAGTAAACCATTACACTTTTACTTCCCTTTTATGTTTAATTCCCAATACTGCTTACTATTGCCAAAATATTAAATAAGCATTTAGAGATATAATTAACTTTTGTATGGCACTTAACTGCAAAAAGTATTAATATAAACAAAGTCTTGATACTGTCAAGAAAACCACTGAAGTACTGGAGTGAGGAGGGTCTGGAAGCCCAGAACTCCCTTTGGCTATTCAAATCAGATGTGGTTAAATTTGATTTGTTTAAAAAAGCCTTCTGGAAGTTCTAAATGTGAATGTGCAGGAAGGGAGGGAACCAATATGATCATGTTGTAGCCCTAGTGACAATGAAGAGGAGATAAGGGAAATTCTGCAGTCTCCAGGCTCTGTGTTTTTAAACATCTCTGGTGTGAACTTTATTGCATTAATCAAAGACAACAGTCTGTGACAGTAAAGTGCTCCCTGGGTGAAGGAGCCTTCTCTCTCGCTGTAGCGAGGACACCCAGTTCCCAGGGTTCTGGATGGAAGTTTGGCTTCCTGTTCTGTTCTGCAGGCCACAGAAAAGCTTGTACGAAAACCCAAACCAGTTCACAGGTCAGACTTAAATTTGAAGGTGATGGATGATGTTTTCAGAAAACCTCAAATGGGGAGGTGCAAGCAGAGTTGGGGTAACTTTAAAACCAAACGCCTCAGGCCTGCGACTTGTGCAAATGGTGTATGGATGGAACAGTTCTTGAATTACAGATCTCCAGACTGTACAAAGGATTTATTTTTGCAAGTGTTATTACTAAAGGTAGGAATAATGTTACTGTAAAAGGAAAAATTAAAAGCAGGGTAGTCCAAATGATGATCAGTTTCTGAACTGTTCACCAATAACAGCTATACTTAAGATTAGGTTTTATTTTTTTAATTAAAATTTTTGATTCTTGATACATTCAATGATCTGAGGCTTTCGGGGTATTTGCAGATAATAAAAGCAATCACTAAGCTACTTAACTGCACCCTGTAGAAGTCCTTTCTTGAAGGTAAGGGAAATGTAACAGCAGAAATGAGTGAATGTGAGAAGTAATTAAGGATCCCCCCAAATAAGTGCCTGTATTTTCTGTCCTGTTTTAGTCTTCAATTGGATGCAAGTTATTTATTTTATGAAAGCGTGCATGTGTTTTCATGTTTGTGTAACTGCTTTGTATAAGAAACCTGCTGTGCAAATTACCACGGAAATCATTTGATCGCTCTGTTTTTCTTGTACTTCACATGTTGGTTGGCACATGTTGCACAAAGTGGTCGTTGTTTACATTAAGTTAATTACAGTAGTTTTAAGGAGAGTCCTTTAACATAAATGTATTAACTATAAATTGAATGGTGAAACAAAATAAAGGTATCTCTTTCACACCTAGCTGGTATTTATTTCTTTGCTACATTTCACAGCATCTTCCCTTTTAATCCTGCCAGCAACACCCATGTGTGCACTGTTTGGGTGGGGGGTGTTGGAGAGCAGAGGTAGGAGGTCAGGGAAGGAGGTCAGTGAACTCCTCTCATACATACAGGTGAAAACTGATTTCAGTTACTGTAGCAATGGTATCAGTGAGAGAGCCTGTGCTCTGCACATCTGTCTTGAAACTGAGCTTTATTTTTCAAGTGAAGCTTTTTGGAGGAGGGGTGATAGAAGGGTAGAGGTAAGAGTACATATTAGGAAGCAGTACTTTAGTGCTGGAGGTGGTGAGATAGGGAAATGAAGTTGTGAATTCCTGCCAGTGTTCAAGGCCAGGTTCCATGGGGCTTTGAGCAACCCAGTCTAGCAGAAGGTGTCCCTGCCCAAGGCAGGGGTGTTGGAACTGGATGAGCTATAAGGTCTCTTCCTCCTCAGACTGTACTAGGATTTAAACATCTCATTTGGGAGGATACTGGTGGTTTCTGTTGGTGCCTTATGTAAATGCATACTTTATAAACTTGATTCAGCCCTTTACAATGAGAGAGTAACTACTGCCAGGTGAGAACCACGTATTTATCAACTGTGACCTGCTCCTTACCAAGGAAGATACCAAGTGCCTAGTAAACAAGTTCATGAGCTATAACTCTCCAAAAGATGGCTGAGGAACACCTGTATTATGTGGGGCTGCAGTCTCTTGGCTTTGTGAGCCTGGAGCTGGCTAGAGCAGAACTAGTCAATGAAAACAACTCCTGTCCCAGGTGTTTTGGAGGACAGTTTCATTGAAACAAACATGCAGAACTCAGTTAATAACTACCTTGGAGTCCCTGTGATGGGAGTTCAGCACTGAGCCCAGGAACACAATCTACATCAGTCCTCACAGCACATAAAATATGTTTTATGATTACATAGTCAGGAGATGTGGCTTGCCTGTAACCATGTAAGTCAAGGCACAAGATGAGAATTCTAACTAATAATTGTAACTTGCCAGTATGGGGCTATGGCCTTTATCATTCAAGAGTAAGTTCTGTTAGCAGACTGAAAAAAACTGACTTTTGTCAGGCTCTTGCATGGCCTTAAGGCTGTTAAACATAAAATACAACTATTCCTTCACTGGGCAGAAGCATTTATTTTCACCCATGAGACAAAACTATAGACATACATTAAAACATAGATGGTTTTAAAACTACTGTTCTGCTGCATACACATCATAGTCATTAAAAAGTAACTTTTTAGAAAAGCCAGTTTTACAAATTATTAAAACATGCATTTAAAATTAAACAGAATCTGTTTCTAGCATTTTGTCCATGGAGAAAAAAGTAAATACAAAGAATTCATGTTTGATTTCCTATTTCCTTTAGCATCCAGCTATTTTTGTAGCTTCCTTTTCTTCTTCTCTGGTTCATCGTTGTTGCTTGTCTCTGTAGGTAGATTTGCAGGCACATCTTTTCCTTGTATCTGCAGTAAGAACAGCACTGGAAGTCAGAAAACTTTTAACTCAAATTTAACTTCATGATGCAACTTGAGTTCACTTGCACAGACCTTTTACAAACACTGCATCAACATCAGAAAACTCTGTTGTTAGTCCTCTAAAGGTGTGTGTATCATCATACAACACTCGCAGCAGGAAAAGCTGGGAAGAGCTCAGAGAAAGGGCAGCAGCACCAGCTCTGCTGCCCAAAGTGGTAGGAGGATGAGAGGTGAGAAAGGGACTTTAACCTCACAATTCCCATTTTGCTTTTACAAGCCATGACTGCAGTGTTTCCTACAGTGATGTGCCTGTCAGACTCAGGACACTGCACTGCAAGAAGGTATTTAGCTTTGGCAGAAACCAGTTCTAAAGCAAGGAACAACAGGAACAGAGAAAAGCCTGTGTGCTGATAGAGAATTGCTTGTATTTAAAGAGGTCACCAGGAAGCACACTATGATTTCAGTGAGAGCACTGACACAAGTGGTATTGTGGCTTGAACCCAGCCAGTAACCTAGACCCACACAGCTGCTTGCTCAACTCCCCCACTCCCAGGGGATGGGGAAGAGAATTGAAAGAATTTAACTCCCACGGGATGAGATAAGAACAGTCCAGTAACTAAGGTGTAACACAAACTACTACTGCTACCACCCATAATAATTATAAGGGGAATAACAAGGGAAGAAAATACAACCGCTAACCACCTGCCAACTGATACCCAGTCCAACTGAGTCGTGATCTAACCCTTGTAGCTAACTCTCCCCAGTTTATATAGTGGGCATGACATGCTGTGGTATGGAATACCTCTTTGGTTAGTTTGGGTCAGGTGTCCTGTCTCTGCTTCCTCCTGGCTTCCCCTCCTCCCTGGCAAAGCATGAGACTGAGAAAGCCCTCAGTGTAAACGTTACTGAGCAGCAACTAAAAACATCGGTGTTACCAGTGCTGTTCCCAGGATGAAAGTCAAAACCACAGCACTGCACCAGCTACTGAGAAGGAGAAAAATGACTGCTACTGATGAATCCAGGCCAGGTATTCAAAGAGATGAGAACAAAGTAAGCTATGATGAAGTATGAGTTCATTTAAGGAGCATCCATAAGATAGTTGGACTAAGACAATACACATGTATTCTCCTCTACACTTAGGTCTCTGGGCAAACTAATGTCCGATGAAAGAAGGTAACCAGGCATTTAAGAAGCTTGATGCAAGAAAGCCAATCACTAGGACTTCAATACCAGGTTATAAATCACGTGGAAGTGAGAACAGCATATACCAGTAGAAGGAATAGTCATTTAATTGTGTGAGCATGTCACAGACACCTATGCATTAAACCCACCACCATGAGCCAAAGATTATGGTTTTGGTCAGCTAGTTAGGATGGCAACTATTAAGATATGCTAAAGAGTACTGGAGATGCTGTGAGCAGAGATAGCAACAATAAATTACCTTCAATGAGTGCGTGTCGCAAGAAGGCTCTAGACAGAGACTATATTTCTATGTGTAAAGGCCAGTTTGTTGGGGCAACTGGTCAGCGAACACATGAACAGAGAGAAACAACTCTATGCCTGAGGACCTGCCTAAGAGGTTGCCCACAGAACCATCCCTGTTATACAGATAAAAATCCCAAACCTTAAAATGAATTATATGAGCAACAATAGGGAATTTAATGAAGATTTTATTGAAGGGGGTTGCAAAAAGGCAAAATGCTTCTGGGGTTGAGATGGAATTTAAAAAAGGCCTGGAGGAAGAACATGCCATTTATCAACAAAATTTCAAGAGAACAGTTAAAGAAGTGAAAATCTTGTCCAAATGAAGAATAAATGCAAAATTAAAATAAACAGGCGAGCAAAAAAGTCTTGAGAAAAGTAATAGAAGAATCTAAGTGAGAGGCAGGAAATTCCCCCTTGCATCCCCATCACTGGCTAGCTGGATGATACTAGAAGCCTAAAGCAGGTAATAAAAGTGTACTTGAAGCACTCAAGAAAATTAAGACCAATATCAAGAAAACTGACAAAAATTATTTAAAAAATGAAGATTTAAAACAAAGTGGGTTAGAGGAAAGTGTTCCTTTAATGCCAGGGCTAGATACAGTCTAAGAATTCTACAAGCAAGTGTAAACTGTCAGCTAGCAACCGGTGGTGTGTGTAAACTCGCTGCTTAAAACCGGTCTTGGTACTAGGAGTGCAAGATGAAAAGTGTTCCCACATAACACCATACAACACAGACAATTCTGTACCTAATCTCTGTATGTACGTGACGTGATCCTGCATGGATCTGTGGTGTGCTCGCAAGCATCATGTATGTGCTGCTTCTCCTAGCTCAAAAAAATCATATATGAGAACTATAAAAACATAAAAGCAATGAGGAACATCAACGATGCAAAGGTTTCCAGTAAAGGAGGAGCTAAAAGAAGTGTATGGAACTGGGTGGCATGGGTATAGTACATGGGAATACCAGACTATTTTTCACAGCGTAGGAAACACAGTATGTCATCAAGTAACAGCATTAGGTTTTAAACAGATCAAAGGTCAAGCACTTTTTCATACAAGGTGAGCTGTGTATTTAAGTTGCAAATTGCTGGAAGCTTGGAATGGACACAAAGGGAATGAACTCTGTATATACATTTGACTCCGGTACTTGCTCCTTACAAAGAAGGAGGACTAGCAGCTGATGGTCAGGATGACAAAGTATTTTGGCCATTCCTGTATCAAGGGAAAAGCTAAAATTACAGTATTTGGTTTGTTGTAGAAGAAAAGACCTTCACAGGAATTAGTACAAGTAGAAGAGAAGCCAGCTTTCATTAGTGCTAGTATGTGTCCATTCCCAATGAACAAAATGTGTCCCTCAGCAGCAGCTTGGACAAGCCCTGATTGGTGAGCATAGGCAGTGGGCAGCTCAGGATGAGAATGCTCACCAGGATGCAAGGTTTCTTTCTACTACAGATTGCATTATCTACACCCCACTTTTTGAGATTATGAGGACTGCCTTTAACTCAAACCTATACAACAGCTCAAAGATAAGCATATTTAGATGCATTTGAAAACAGGTAATTTCTCTGCAAAACCAGAGAAGTTACAATGTTTGACTGCAAAAACAAGGACCTCTTGCTTATTTTGGATTTTCTTTTTCCTACATGACTATGGATACTCAATTACTGCACCATCTGTTTACCAAGTCACATGCAACTTAATGAAATGGCATGCAAAATACCCAGCAGACCTGAGGTTGCAAGACCAGGTGAAAACCCATGTCCCAGATGTACTAAGAAGCTAGAATTGGAAAATCTGAAGACCAGAGACACAGTTACTAGGACACTACAGTTCTTACCACACTATGAAGGGGGAATTTTTATATTGTGGCAGTGTTAAGAAAGGACTGCCATTTACAGCCAGCAATTATAGTTTCCTTCTGAGCCACCCATGGTGGTTACAGCATAATTTACTGGAGCAAAGATAATCTGACTGAGTTTTGGCAGGTTTTCAAAAGGGAGACTTGATTACAGAACCATGAAATTCAAAAGATACTGCTTCAGCAAATCATCACATTTCTCATCAGTGGAAATAACACTGATGGGCCCAGAAGGAAATTTAAATTAGAGCCCTTTATTCCTTTCAACAGCCAGTGAAAGCAGACCTGTGTCTTCTTGAGAGTGGATGCAAAGCAATTGCAACAATCTGCTGCTAAGTGTTGTTTTTTTTTTTTTTTTCTCCTGGTTTAAACTTCAATTTTACCATACACTGATTTTTTAACACTAAGGAAGAGTAATATGATTTCTGTGAATCACAAATGCCGTGCCTTACCTTTGGTTCTACCAACACCATTTGAATTTTCTGATGTTGGATGTTGGAAGCATCTAACATGATGTTCACCTTAACTTTATCAAATACGCATAATGTTGTGTCCTCCACAGTCAGTGATGGTACCTGAAAGTTCAAATTTTGCATAAATACTCACTGCTTAAAATGGGTTGTTTTTTTTACAGATAAATATATTTGTAGGAGATTATTATGTGTAAATATAAACTAACATAAATGACTCCTGAATGTTCAGAGGCTTAGAAAAGCCTCTCTTACTCCTCTAAAACCAACTAGATTTCAGTCATTCTTCTCACTTAACAAATAAAAAAAATAAAGGCTTTTAACATACCTCATTATTGTAATCCAGTCTTGGTGTCGGTTTACCCTTCTCTTCGAAGAAGACTGTTCCTTCTAGCCCATACTTGGGAATCAGAACCACAATTGCATTTTTTCTTACAAATAATATATATGCATCTTCATTCACTACTCCTTTGCTTTTGAAGAACAGCTGTAACAAGTAAATTATATGAATAAAAGTGCTAGAACATTCTTTTGTATTACATATATACTGGCTTAAAAAAATGAAAACATTCAAACAAAAAACTATAGAGATTATTACGCACCACATACTGAAAGCAGAATAAAGAAATCCCATAAACTGTTCATAAAATTACTGCAGTATTAAGCATATATCATATTGATATAAAACACAAAGTAAAAACAATCCGCAAGATGCCATTACTCTAAATCTTCCAGTGCCAGCAACACAATATTGATGTTTTTCCTCAAAGAAGCAGCCCTTGTTCTTACTTGCTTAGTTTTGTTCTACAAAGCACAACTCAACGTTTCCTCTCTGCCTTTAATATCAACATAAATAGCCCACAGTTAATCCTCAGGTATCAAAACTCCTTACCTGTGTGTGGAATGCAACAGATGCTCTTTGTGCATATTGAGCCATTTTATGTCGGTAATTGAGATTTTTACACATATCTGCTATTTTATGTTTATCTCTAAGTTCTGGGTAAGTATCGTCTGCTCCTATGGCCACTGCCAAAAGTCGATGTACTATAATGTCAGCATATCTGCAGAGATGAGATTAAATGATCAAAACATACTTTAATATATATATATATATATATATATCTGAATACAATTTTGGTTTTGTGACTCTTCTAGACCAAAACATTTTTGCAATAATGATGGTGTGCTGATAACTCCCTGTATTAATTCAAGATCACTGTTTTTGTTGACCAAAGATACAATCTGCAAAGCCATCATGAACTGTACTGTTCTCCAACATAAACTCTACTATATAAGAGAGCCTGTACTTAGCTGCTTCTTTGTACCAAGAGCTTGTACTCAACAGTACATGACTTAACCAAATTTAGTATGGAATGGTATTTCAATATGAAATTTGATGACCTGCAAAGCATAATCACACTTTAACACCATTGTACATAACTTCTAATAGACTTTCAAAGAGGAACGTTTTAATGCACCTCTAAGCAACTAAAATTTAAGATTCCTAGAGGCTCCATATCTTATCCACACAAATGCACAGGAATTGTAATCCTCCTTTCACTTGAAACGTTCTCGAGGAGAAAAAAATATGACAATTATTTTCCCTGAATACTTCTTGGTAAAAAGAACAAAAAACCTCCAATTTTCCAAGGTGTATGATTTAACTACAATGCAAGTTTCAAATCAGCAATGCTTTTATACGTAAAATACAGTCCCCAAATTTAAACAAAGCTTACATCTGAAAAATCCCTTAGTCTCTGCTGACTTACATAATGCCAACTGATCCCGAAGTGCGCTTTTATTGCAGATATGCATTAGGGATGTATTTTTATTACGAGTTTTTTAAAGATTTTATTTGATCTTAGGAGTCATAGGCTGTGAACCTGGGAGCATGTATGAAGACTGATCACTATCTAAAGCCATCGCTGTTTCAACTGAGATTTAAAGCTGAACAGAAACAGTAACTTTTAAATGCACACCACCGCAATTTAAAATATATTTATTCACAAATAAATTACTTTTCATTCTCTGAAAGGTTTCCAAATTAAAAATACCTTCTAATAGGTGAGGTAAAGTGAGTATAAATAGGTGAGGCTAAACCATAGTGATGAAAATCATTATCCATTCCAGAGCAGAAATAAACAGCTTGCATCATGCAGCGAGTGGTCAAAATTCGCAGCAGTGTATTTAGATATGGGAATGTAGGAGATTCAGCTTTGTCCAATGATTCAGCTAAAGCCTTTGCTGAATCTGTCTTAATTTCCAAGTTCTAGAAGGTGGGAATCAAAAAATGAAAAAGGTCAGGTATTATTAGCAAGTATTAGCAGAGTATAAGCAGAAATGTAGAGCCACATCCAGGCTAATCTTAGCAGCTGGCACAGCTATAACACCGAATAACCCCACTAAATGCCACTATTACCAGTAAATATGGATACATAAATCCACACATGCACAGGTCCCTCCCTCATTATTACTAGTAGTCTATGCAAAATATGAAAAGTCAGTAGCCTAGCAATTCAGAGAATAAATCCATCCAGAACTAAAAATTATTTGTTAATATTAACAAGTTCTTTATTTCCTTTGATTTTTCCATCCCTTCATTGACTAAGATTAAGCAGTAATCAACCTCGTACTTATTTCACAGTTTTTAAAATTTATACTTAGAAAAGTAATTTGTAAAACCAACAATATGACATTGTTCCTTGTTTGCCAGTGTTCACTGGTGAAAATTCAGGTAGAAGAAAATAGATAATGCATTTTATTTCCTGTAAGACATCATAAGATCAGTTGAATTTAAGTTTGCGTTCTTTGTGGAAAGTAAAATACTCATAATACGTGTGTGCAGGTTCAGTAGCAACAGTCAGTAGGAGCCCTGCCGTTGAAGACAATACATAATGTGGGTAGACTGGATTTGAGGAAGAAATTATTTACTGTAAGGGTGCTGAGGCACTGGAATGGGCTGTCCAGGGAAGTTGTGAATGCTCCATCACTGGTGGTGCTCAAGGCCAAGTTGGACAGAGCCCTGGGTGACATGGTTTAGTGGGAGGTGTCCCTGCCCATGGCAGGGGGGCTGGAACTAGATGATCTTAAGGTCCTTTCCAACCATAACTATTCTATGACTCTATGAATGTTCTTTCCTTTATATAAACCAGTGAACATAAAGCATGATCTAGAGACCAAATTATGGAAAAATAATTACATATCTTTTTTAAAAGTGTGACAAAAGTATAGCACATTAATATCTAATAATGATGGCTGTGTCATAGTGAAAAGCCACTTTGGTTTACTAAATGAACATTTGTCTATGCATAGGAATTTAGCTTTCCAAATAAAATGGTAGTTTAATAGTAAGTTTCAGAGCAAAAATGAAATTATTATGACTATTCCAGTTTTACAGGAGTAGAAAATGAAATGGGCTGTGTTTTGGCTCATCTATTGATTTTGCACTGATAGAATATGGGAGTTTCTCTCTAGCCTCTAAAAAAGCACAGGGGTGTGCTTGTGTGTGAATAGTTGAGGGGAAAGGAAATATGCCCATCACAACGTCTAGAAAGGTAGAACGACTAGCTCAAGTAAAAGACCCCTGAAACCAGAAAAGTAATTTTTCAATTCAGACTTGTTTATTAAATCAGACTTGTTTCAGGCTAAATTAACCTCTAGAAGATCTATGGAGAGAATGGAAACTATAAACACATACGGACACATTTTCTTACTTCCTGACTCTTTAAGAGAGATATAAATTGGTCAATCATATCAAATAACATAAGTACACTAATAATGTATGTGACCTGAAGCCAAAAACTGGCTCAAAAATCACATGTGGCTTGGAGAGGAGAAATACTTGCAACCCTCAAGAGTTACAACAGGGAAGACTTTCAGAGTGATTTGATTTCTTTACTGAAGGAAAGGTTTTAAAAGCACAAAATACACCCTTTCATCTAGAAGTACACTTAATCTTGTTACAAGTACCATCAATTTCAAAGTGCAGCTGATACACTTTCAAAACACCATTTTCAAACCCTTATTCTTGGGTAAGTGGTCAATTGGAGAAAAAAAAACATAGCCTCTTTTACTTAATTCATTTAATTAGAATGGTATAAACTTGCCTTGGACTTTGCAGCCTTCACAAGGATGTCATAATTTGATGGGGGAGGAGCAGGATGTTTCCGGAGCAAGGCAAACTCTGGGAACTCACTGTGAATTTTTTGTGCCACAGAAATATTGGCAAGCAACATGAACTCTTCAACCATGGAATTTGTTTCTCTATCAACATGAAATATTTTACATTGTTAGAAAAGCATTAAACTATGTATTTGAGTGACTAATTAAGAGACATTCCACTGTCCTGAACAGTATTATATAATATTCACCGGTTGTTTTAATCATTTATACAATTAGGCAAACATTTCTTAGGACTAAAAACATTGACATTTATTAAGTTCAGATAATGAGTCAGAAGAAAACCAAGCATTTTAAATTTACAAATTATATTAAAGCGCTCTTTAAAATTGTCTCAAAATGCCAACAGATAAGTTTTTGATTTCTTCCTAAGAGTACTGTTCTAATATTGTACATGTAAATTTGAAAACACCATCTTGTGCACCACACGCATGACAGTATACGTTAACTAAGTGTAGATTTTAACACAGACACTAAGCAGTAGTATGAGACAAAGTAAGTACAATCTTCAGAAATTGAATTAGTGGCTCCATTTGTACAACTTCTCAGTAAGATTGTATCACTCTGCAATAATGTGCAATAACTGCTCTGTTTTTCTTAAGGTTTCAGTAATCTGTAACTCCAAGTTCTACTTTCCCTTGGTAATACCAGCAGAAGAACATCATAGAGAAGCCAGCGTGGTATAGAAAGTTTGGGCCTCAAATCAGTAGTAAAGACTTAGGTTCATATGTGAAGCATACAGCTCGAAACTTGCTTCCTAAATAGCACAGTAAAATACAGAGGAATTCTTAAATTCTAAGGTCTGCTTGCCTAAGAACCTGCCCCATTCCTGGCAGAAGGCCAGACTGGAAGAGGCTCTGAGCAACCTGATCTAGTGAAAAGTGTCCCTGCCAATGGCAGGAGGCTTTGTACTCAATGATCTTTAAAGGTCCCTTCCAATCCAAGTAATTTTATAATTCTATGGCTACTATGCACTATTATACGAACTCTCTACACTACTAACGTTACTATTTAAACATGTCTTTAATTCCATCCCTGCCCTGAATTAACTAAGTGAGGAAAATAAAACACATACTTTAGCTCCTTAGTCTGCAGATCAATAGGATCATGAGTTTCACTATCCATGTGGAAACGAACTTCTGGTGAGGAAAGTGTCAAGGCTCTGGAAGACAAGAAGAGCTATTAGCACACTGCAGTAAATCAGACAACAGCTCAGTTGCAAGGCTGTACACAATATCTGGGTTTATAATGGAAACATAATATAAAAAAACAGAAAAAAAAAACAAAACCAAAAACAAACAAACAAACCCACACCAAATTACAGCAGGAATTAAAAATAAAAGTGGGAAATCAAATGTTCAAATTAGCCAATTATAACGCTGACTCACATTAGCTAGCAGTAGCTCCTAAAATTTCAAATGCTGCTCCCCCAGTTGTCTTTTTATAATGATTGTAGAAGATCCATATTGACTGATCTTGCAAGCACCGCAAGTTAAATACTTTTCAAGAAATGAAGACAAGTGACTTTATCAAAAGGAGCATGACCAGCAGGTCAAGGGATGTGCTCCTTCCCCTCTACTCTGCTCTTGCGAGACCTCACTTGGAGTCTTGTGTGCAGTTCTGGTGCACTCAACATAAAAAGGACACGGAACTGTTGGAACAAGTCCAGAGGAGAGCCACAAGGATGATCAAGGGACTGGAGCACCTCATATACGAAGACAGGATGAGAAAGTTGGGGCTGTTCAGCCTGGAGAAGAGAAGGCTGCGTGGAGATCACATAGCAGCCTTACAGCATCTGATGGAGGCCTATAGGGATGCTGGGGAGGGACTGTAGTGAGAAGACAAGGGGTAACGGGTTCAAACTTAAACAGAGGAAGTTTAGATTGGGTAAAAGGAGGAAGTTCCTTACTGTAAGGGTGGTGAGGCACTGGAATGGGTTGCCCAAGGAGGTTGTGAATGCTCCATCCCTGGTGGTGGTCAAGGCCAGGTTGGACATAGCCTTGGGAGATATGGTTTAGGAGGTGTCCCTGCCCATGGCAGGGGTGTCAGAACTAGATGATCTTAAGGTCCTTTCCAACCCTAACTATTCTACGATTCTATGCAAACCGAAATGGCAAAGTACTGCTCTTTTAAAAGATACTCACCGGAGAAATGGACACAGAGGACCACTATACAGTTTGACAGCAAAAAATAGCCAGGGAAAGCAGAAAACAAAACCAACCAAAGAAACCAGGGAAGAAAGAGAAAGCGACACTGCATGGCTTACCCATTATCAATTCTCCTCTTCTTCATAATTTTCGCTAATTTGTTTAGTTTACGTAGGCTGGTAGTAATATCATCATTCATAGTTGCTGAATCAATTCTCATCTGTGCTTCGGCATATGTAAGAGAAGCCTTGAAGAAGTTAAAAAAAGAAAGAGAGCTATGACACAGAATAATGAAAAGAAAAATGCATTTGTCTTGCAGAAACTGCAATTTGCTGTCAAAGCTGGTTCACACAAATACAAAGCTTGCCGTTCATTCTGGTGTTGAATTACAATAATAATGGTGAAAACAGTACAGATCTACGCAAGACATCAAGAAATAGTAGGCATTTACAGTGGGCTTTTTATGCTGAACACAGATGTTTTTATTTCATACAGATATATTTTACACAGACATATTTTACACATCTGAGGCCTTATTTTCAGAAATATATTTAACACCTACAAAATCCACTACATTTAACTGATAACTATTAGTAGCTGGTATATACCAACCATGTTATATATACCTCTGTATCTCTATAGATATCTCAATACATTTACACTTTAAATGAAATACCGTAACAAAGTAACTGCTCAAAAACCACTGTAGCCACAGATGTTCAAAAAAAGGGGGCAGAATCAAACACTTTGTCTTAATAGGGTTTAAGTATCATGCTAAGAAAATCATAGATTACCAGGTTGGAAGGGACCTCAAGGATCATCAGAAAAATACAGAAAAATCAATAAACAGTAAGAAGAAAACTTTAGTTTATTGATCACAGGTTTTGTAAAAAAGCCTCAAGCTTTTTTTTTCTGAAATATAAGAATATTTGTGACTAACCTTGGATTTGATAACACTTTTTGTAAATTTGGTTTTTAGAATTTCAGCCTTATGGTTCATTTCCCATATACATGAAAATGCAAGCCTACGAGAGGGAAAAGGGAGAAAATCTGTTAAAATCCACATAAAATATGTGGAGTTTCTCATCAAGATTGAAGTATGGATCATATATACATACCTGTCCACATCAGATCTCAGGGAGCATAAATTGGAACTAAGTAACTCTGGAACCATATCAATCCTCTGCAAAATAAAGAATAAAACCCATGACTCACTACAAATATATATTTTAATTTCGCAATTTTTACTCTACTAAATACTTGGAAATAGTAATTTTTTATTTTTTTTTTTGCTAATAATGCCCAGATTTCCGACAGAAAAGTACGCTACTTAGTGGAAATTCATACCAAGATCCATTTTTATGATCAGTTTTCTAGTAACAGTTACTTCTGAAATAAAATTGTGGTCTGTAATAAGTTAAAATAAGCAGGACTACAGTTGTAATGAATACATATCATAAGAAACACATATATGATAAAGATGTAGCTACCACAAAAAAGAACAAGTGAAAAGCCAAACCAGGCCACTTCTGCAGTTTCATACTGGTATTAAAACAGTACTCCAGTTTCATCCCTCTTGCTGTGCAAGCCAAATGACAGAAAGCACCTTCATTTTGATAGTCTTAGGCAAATTATATGCAACCCAAAGGAGCCTACTTTATTTTTTATTTAGTTTAGAGAATATTCCCAAGAATTACAAGAGGAAGGCAATGAAAACCCAATTGCTTAGTTGAACAAAAAGCTATAGAAAACATTTACTTTTTCACACAGATATACTGTTGTTCCTCTTTTTACTGACTCCTCATCCAAAGCATTTCCTGGACGAATGAAATGGCTGACATCTGCAATATGTACACCAACCTAAAGAAACAGCATCATAGAAAACATAGTTCTTATCAAGAAAGGCATCCTCAAGTTTTTATTCACAACCCAATTTACCCATTGCCAGCTCCCTTCAGCAGCTCCTACATCCAGTAACAGGAATAGTTAAAATCATACTGATATTAAAAAAAATAAATCATTGCAGCAATTACATAAAATAAGAGTGTCCATACATTTAGTGGAAAGTTATATCCATTTCCCTTCCTGCCTGTGGGCTCACATAACCTGTCATTTTATCAAAGGCTCAATGAAAACTTGTTTTCGGTTTTCTGTTTGATAGGCCTTCCATTTTCACATACCCAGCTAGTACAGTTACAGATGTATTTATAAGGAAGAAAACCTGACTAAATCAGATATAAGGGGGTACTGCTGGTGTTAAGCCTGTAGCTTTTTAATGCTCCTTTTAATTAAATAAAATAATAATTCCTTAGGAATCATAACAGTAGCTTCACTTTTTCCACTGATACTTTTTTCTAGCTGTAGATATCCATGTTTATACTTAGCTAAAGCAGCCATTAAGTTTTATGTTCATTTCCCATGCCAAATGAGCAGGGTGAATTTAGAAAATTCCCACTTCTGACACTGATGTAATGCAAATCAGTTCCCTTTCTTCATTGCCATCTTGCAGTTGTGCAAACACTATTCATTTCTTTTACAAGAGATCTGGAGCTTCGTTCATGTCATTCACTATTACCACTACTGCACTGTTTGTAAAATAAAGGAAAAAGCAAATAAATGACCAGATAATGAGAGAGAGAGAGAGAGAGAAATACCTCTATATTTCCATTTTCTATTTCTCTACAATGTAATGCATCATCAATATCTGTACAGCCAGGAGGATCAACACTACAAACACACAGATGCCTTAAGTCCTCCCTGTGTTTCATATCCTGAAATTAAAAAAAAAGAAAAAAAAAATGTTTGACATTTTCAGTGTCAAAGTAGAAATGATACCTTGGGAAAGGCAGTTCACATAAGATTTTCCAAACCAATGAAGTATTTTCAGAGTGCTTTTTTAATTTGTTTCAGGATGAGATTTGCAATAGTATTTCTTTATAAGATCAAAATAGATATGCAGAAACCACAGTGACAGAAAAAATAAGTCAGAAGACAATCAATACTTGTATTTGTTTGGTTTACAGCAAACAGGAAGACAAACAGAACACAACCACAATCTTCTCATGATCTTAGAATCAGCAGGACCAGGAATCAAGATTTAAGTGACATTCTGACTGATGTCCAGCTGGACAATTTGTTTAGGTTATGACTGCTCTCAATTCTATTTTTTTCAGGCTTAGCTGTCTCAACAGTTAAAAGGAACTGCACACCGGAAATACCTTTCTAAAATGGCTACAGAAATATCTCAGGTATCTTAGACTAGACAAATGACTTTTAGAGAGCTAATTTACAAAGATCCCTCCTTCCCCCTGGAAAAAGTCGATAATAAATTATAATAAAAGTAGTCCATCTCAGAGAAATTGAAATACACAAAATGCAGAAATACACAGCCCACACCACCCCAAAGAAGCAAAACCAACCAAAACTCAAACAGTAGCCCAGCTGTCATGGGTTCAGCAGCAGCAGTCATTTTTCTTTAAGCAGTAGCTGGTGTAGCACTGTGTTATGGATTTTTCAGC
>JASSUY010001400.1:0-55450 GCA_032466535.1 Forpus xanthops
ACAGGGGAAGTTTAGATTGGATATAAGGAAGAAATTCTTTACTGTAAGGGTGGTGAGGCACTGGAATGGGTTGCCTAAGGAAGTTGTGAATGCTCCATCACTGGTGATGTTCAAGGCCAGGTTGAACAGAACCTTGGGTGGAATGGTTTAGTAGGGGGTGTCTCTGCCCATGTCAGGGGGTTTGGAACTATATGATCTTAAGGTCATTTCCAACCCTAACTATTCTGTGATTCTAAAGTGACCCCACTCCTGCCACACAACTGCCTAGGAAGGACATGGGTCTTCCAGTTGAAAGAAGCTGCAGCAGCAGGAGGTAGTGCCTGGACACTTGGTGGGACTGAGAGGTCTCCGAGACTCTGCTGCCAAGTACAGGCAACACATGCAGACCAAGTAGAGGAAAAACAAGGTAAATTTTTCAGACTGGGAGTTCTCCTTCTGTTTCTACCACTGTCAGCCCTATGATTCTCTTCTGCCAGTAGCTAGAGGAGATGATTAGAAAGGAAGCAGACTGATACCTCCAGCATGCCTCACCTACAGGGGCAAGGAAAACTTCAGTAAGCCTTTCTCAATGGGAGAATCAAAAGAGTGTTGCACCAGAATGTGTTGCACCCTCCCCTTTCTGTTCAGCAATAACCGTGTGGAAATCCACTAAAGAAAATGTATATATCTTTTGCAGGACTTCATTCCCTTGAGCATGCACATAGACAGGAGCACATACAGTGGATGTCTGCTAGACCAGCTAGCTGGAGCTGTCCCTTTCTGATGCTGTCACCCTCCATTCTTTCTCTTGGGTTACTTATTCCCCCACAAGAGGCAAAGCCAAATTGCTGCATGCCATTGCTGAAGCACTGCAGGTGAGGCAACAGAACCACTAAGCACTTGCATCCCCAGTGACCACAGGCAGGGAGACAGAACAAGTCACTTCACAGCAGTCAAGGGCTGCTGCCAAGGGAAATCAGTAGCAAGCCAAAAATACCTTCACCAGCTTTGATGGCATAGACCCAAATCTCACCTTCCCTATCTATAAACAGAGGCAGACACAGGGCTGAGTGAGCTATGATACCTTGGGAAGTGTTAAATGCTGCTTTGAAAATTAAGGCACCTCCACACTCCTTATGTGCTTTAACCCAGTGCTAAAAGCTGAACATGCTTTTAAACAACACTAATGATCAGTCATCAGGTATTTGGAAGATTTCCATAGCAGCATTTGACTACTGGATAGCAATCAAGTTGATGAAGGCTTGCCAAGTTTTGGGCACTTGGCTGGCATAAGTAATGTTTAGTGCTTCAGGGAAGACTCTGCACAGCTTTTGATCCCTTCTAGTCCCTCAGTGTTTAAACAAAAATAACTCTTTTCTTCCCTCTTCCTCCCAACCACTATTTTCCTACGTTAAATAGTAGAGAAGGAAGCCATACGTGTGGTTTTGGCACATTTCAGCAACGCTATTTTTAATGGAGTTGGCCACCAAATGTCACAACACTATTGTCTTCCCTGTTGATCACACATCTGTCTGAATTTTAGGCTATTCCCTAAATCTCACAAGTTCTCTTCTTCCTGCAGCTCTCTGGTTTTATTGGATATTGCCTTCCCTAGATGTATTTTTTTGTCCCACTTCTCCCCAAAAATGTCCAATTTGCCTGTGCTTCAGTGCCATCTGTTCCCCATGAGCTCACTACCAGGTCTCTTTCCTCCCAGGTGCCCCGGGGGGTGGCACACTCCCCTTTCCACCAGCAGGTCAGTTCTGCCTTACTGACTTCAGAGCAAATCATCTGACAGCATGCAGCATGCCCCGAGGGATGCAATTCGACATGGCCAAACAAAACACCACTGAAACCATGCTGTACCTGACAAGAAGCATTGTCTTCCAACTAGCAATGATCTCATATTGTCTGGTCCCATCAAGACCACCCAGACCCAGACGGCTGTGGCTGTCTGCATATGACAAGAGCCTTTGGTCTCACTTAGGGGGGGGACAGGCAGTGGAACAAACACCCTGGGGGAAAAAACAAAACAAACCAAAAAAACCCAACTTTGCTGCTCCCCAGAGCTTTTCCTCTTCTGCCTCCCCCCACACACCTCCTATTGCCAAGGGACTTACTGCCAGAGCCCTGGTGAGTTTTATAATTAAAGCCACAGATTGCTCAGCTATCAGAGATTATTTGCTTTGTTACTGTTGATTACATTACCCAAAGTGTCTCACGCATGAGTCAGACATGTGCCTGATTAACTGGCTTCTTTTTGCCCCTGCTTTATTTCCACTTTCTTCACACTAATGCAATGGATGCACAATCCCTCACTACTCGCTCTGAACACCCTTTGCAGGCTCCCTCCCTCTTCCCTCTCTACTCTACCAGCCTGTGTGTGCACAGAGGAAGGAGAACCAGGATCAGTGCTGACTCTCTCCATCTGGAAGGCACCAGAGGGGCCAGCAGCAGCTGAAGCATAAAATGCCCCTGCCTTTTCCTTGGAAAGACTCAGAATCCAGAGGGGAAAAAAACCATGGAGCAATAGAAAAACAACCCAGAAACCTGGCAACAGTAAGGAGACAAGAACTTCAGAAGTGGTGAAAAACAGTTGAAGTCAGCCTCAGAGATAGTGAAGGAAGAAGATGGAGATCTTGGAGTAGGAAGGAATCTTTAGGAGCATTTCTTTCTATTCAGCAATCAAAACACTGTATAGATGATTGAAGGCAAATAAGATATGACCCATCACAGTGGTCCCTCCTGTTAATGGCAGTCCTCTCCTACAGGACTGTCCCCAGTGATAAAAACAGTAAGAGCTGGAAGATGTTTGGCTGCTCTGGCAGTAGAGTTCATTCAGCTCCAAGGTGCAAACTCCCTGCCTGCCAATAACCAGGTCTCACTTAGGATCTAGAAGCAGCTTACAAATGGGAGCACCCAGTAAGCCAAACCCCCTTGCACATTAAATATAGCAGCTTTCCTCACACCTCCTTGTGTCCAGTGTCAGAGAAGGGTAAAAATAAAAAAATAAAAAATAAAAAAATAAAAAAAAAAACAACCACCTCTACCAGGACAGGTTGGATTTTTTGTTTGGCTTTTTTTTTTTTTTTTCAGCCAAAGGCTTCAAACAAGAAATGCATTAATTTATGCTGCAAGAAGCACACATCTGTGATATCTGATTATGCCTATGTTGTCTTAATATGGGCTTGCACTTCCAGTGAGGACCCATCCTAACCTGTCTCTGGCAAGACAGCCGTTTCCCAGAGAAAGAGAGCAGTGATGAATTCAACACCATTATGTGTTTCTGGGGTCTTTTTCACCCTTTCAGACATGGTCGTATCCTTTTATTCTCTCATCTCTTGATGCTGCTCAGAGGTCTGACAGACTTGCCCCTCTTGTATTATTTCATCATTTCCAGCAGGATCCTGGCTGAGAACCACCTGTGCCAGCCTTTTAATGAGATTTGGGTTCCACAGAGAGAGAACCAGCTCCACACCAGCCTGGATCCCCAGTGAAAGACCCCTCAGAGGCTCTCCTGCTGCAGTAAGAGGTCTGCAGAATGGGCATGGGTCATGCCTGTCCCCTGCCAAAACCTGCCACTTCACGTATTATCTGTGCTTGGACCCAGGCATCATACAAGCCAGAAAAATCCAAGATCCTAACAGCTTTAATGAAAAACACTTGGATGCTGCTCCATCCCCAGCAGGCTGGGCTGTAAGCAGGGCATAAACATCCCGCGGGTGTAGGCAGCACCAGCTGCACACACATCTCTTGGGCATGTTCACTGTGTTGCTTTATTCCCCAGTCAGAAAAAAAATCCAGAGCAATACAAAACTGATTAGAGTGAGGCAGGAGAAGGAGTGATGGAAAACTGAAAACAATAAAACTGGGGAGCAGGCAAGAGTTTCTGGTGAAAAAGAAGGGGGAAAAAAAAGCTGATGCTTTCAAGATTAATGACTAATGACAAATAATTGTGGCATGGAACACCAGCGAAAGGCAGAATGGAAACAAGAATCACACAGAAAAAACAGGCATTAGGTCTGATGGCAAATTTAAGCCCATCAATTCATAATTGCAGCCATTACAGCCAGTATTTTCAAGTAAGCCCAGCAATATTAAGAGCTACTGGATGTGGTGTCCTTACAAAAGAATTTGGCTGTTATTTAGGGTCCTAAGTGAAGGCTGAACTGTTGTGGAAAAAGCCAATCCTAATCTCACATCATGAGCATTTATAGCAATCTTTGCCCTGAGGGAGGAGGGAGGGGAGGGTGTAGAAAAGATGTATGCCCTTAGCTTCCCTTCTGCAGGCACAAGATGAGCCACTTTGCACACATTCATTAGCTCCTGGGCTTTTGTTTCCCCGCACAAATAGCAGAATCTCAGTCTGTCTTTTGGAGGTGCTTTGGAAGGAAGCAAATGCCAAGCACAGCACGTCATGCTGCAGTCCCTGCAGCCAAGTGCATCTATCCTCCTTCAGTTTTTCCGAAGGGGAAATCAAAGTGTGCAACATCTGAAGGTCTTTTCACAGCAGCAAAGGATAAAAGGCATGCACCAGGTGAAGGGTGTTTTTCTTGTGGTAGAATGGTGTCCACCCTTCTAAGAAGGTGGTTAATGTGCTATCCATACCTAATCACCATAAATCACATCTATGTGATTTAGTCACATCTATGTGATTTAATGAGAAAACTGACAATTCATTGTTACCAGCCACTCAACACCATCCATGTGTGACAGAATTGCCAGTTCTTGTCTAATCCTGAAATATTTATAACTGGAGATGATAGAGACAGAAGGAGCACAGCTAGATCTCAAGCAAGACATGTTCATCTCAGATCTTGCATTGACAGTAGATGAACTCAAACTAGACCGACAGGATATACAAGACACTTGGCAGCCTGGAAAGCCTTTGTTCCTCACAGAGATCAATCAGAGTAAGAGAGACACTTGATAGGGAAGCATGGGACCTGTTTCTTTCTCCTAGTCTAAGCTATGGACTTCTCTCCACTTCATTCACTTCATCTCCCCCCAACAGCTCTCCCAACTGATAGGAAATCTCACCAGAACTTCTGCACAGCATTTTATCCACGTAACATCACAGTGGCTTTAAATCAGGAGGCTCTATCAATCCCCTGCCAAGCGTACATTGTACCTTCCAGGACAACAAGTGTAGTCATGGAATGGGAGTCATCCCTTTCTCTTTGCTACTAACTGACTGAATGACCAACAGCAAATCACCATCTCCTTCAAGGCCTTAGGCTTCTGCTCCAGCCTTGTGTCGTTCCCCCCCTCCCCCTCATCTCTTTCTTCCCCATTTTGAGTGGGCCCAGTTATTTTCTGTGTGCTTGGAGCATATAAAATACCCAGCTACTAAAGTGTATGTATTTAATAGAGAAAAATGCGTTGACTTGCAACCCGAGAATGTCTGATATCACAGTGAATAAGGGGAGGAGGGGAATTAAGACAGGATGGAAGATGTTTTTCCCCACAGTCAGTTTTTTGCTCATAATCCTGTTTTTACACGTGCCCACCAGATGTTACCCATATCACACTCGGTACAGACAGATGGCTTCAGAATCTCTTTTCCCATCATGTATCATCAGCTCCCTATCATCATGCTGCCACCACTGATACATAATAGCCCCTGCAGAGGGGAACAAGGTATCCGCCGTAATTGCCTGTATGCACCATAACATCTGCGCACATGTCCCCATGTGGCACCACTACATGTTTCATCTTGCAAAACCCAAAGCTTGCAACTTGTGCAAGAGGACTTCCCCCTCCAATGGCCAAGACGCTGTCAACCCCCTGGTAATTACTACAGTAGATAACCAGCATGTGTCACTATGACTCAATTACCGCCACTCACACCTCCACACCAAAAGGTCAGGGGTTCAGCTATACACAGGCTCAGTCTTTAATGTGCTGCTTAAGATGTGGTTAGAACCTGCCTCAGGGTAAAGGATGAACAGATAGAAAACTGAGCTACACCATGTCCTGGGAAGATGCAGTTGCTGCGCAGAAGAGATGTGCAACAGCTCCTGTGACCAAAATTTGGGAATGACTGTGTATTTACTGAGTCCTGCTATCAGCTTCGTTACCTTGTAGAACATGTCCAGTGACTTTAGGATGCAGTTTTGTGCAGATTTGAGGAATCACTGTAGCCTGATCTTACAGTATAAGAGTAACACTTAGAAGGAAATTATAAGAAACATCAAACGCAGGAAGAGTTTAATCAAAGGCAAACCCAGCATATTTAGGACAGCTCTTTGATGCCTGAACTAGGTAGAGAGGCTCCTTAGCTGTGTTGGAGATACTGCAGAGCCCTGAGCACTGCCAGTATGGGAGTGGGAGAGGAGGCAATTTTAGGAAGCAAATAAAACAGAAATAGCAGCTCAGATCTGAAGGGATTATTTCTGATAGGCAAGTGACAGTATTAACAGCCTGGAAGTTTCCCTGGTGCCCCAGCTTTTAAGCCCCTCTCGAGGGAGAGCTGACAATCAGATCAATATCAAGAGCCACACAGGCAGAGGGGTAGAGACTCAGCTCTGAAAACCTCCCCATCTCATTCCTCTCCCTGACATCCAACAGAGAAAACCAAGCCCAAGCCTCTGGCTGCACAGTAGAAGAATCCAAAGCATTCTCCTACACTATTTTCCTCTTTTTCCGACAGCCACTGGCAGGGCAGGTCTTGAAAGGCACAAAGCCCCAGTTCAGGTGGAGGCCAGGGATGCATCCCTTCCCCATGGGGGATGAACCCACCAGCAACTGGCAGGCTCTGAGACAACTGGGTCCCTCAGGCAGCTGCCAGCCCCTGCAAAGGGTTTGGAGAAGGGGCAAGAAGCTTTGTCCATGGACAGCAAGGCAGCAGGGGTAACAGGGAAATGGCTGCAGGGCGGAAGAGTAGGGAGCAAGGAGAAAGGGCAAAGGGTTTCCATTGATATAATTGACTGCTGGACCAATTAAAATTCCTGCCTTTTTGCAAAGGCTGCTAATTGGGGCTGGGATCTGTCTGCTGCGTGCTCACTCAGCTGCTTTGCCGTGAGAGAGGGAAGCCTGCACACAGGAGGAAGGATAAAGTTTGAAAAGACCCGGGCTCCTCATTGGGGCCAGAGGAGCCCAGAGTTGTTTTGTCTGACTGATAATAAGTCGCCAAATTACTTTTGACAAGTGAAGGGGATTGGAAATAATGGGGGTCTGTAAAAAGCCCAGGGTGCAGACAGAGGGGATCCATGAGATAATGAGGAGGCAAAGCCTTCACATGGCTGGGGGCTTCCCACCTCCTGGAAAGGCAGCAGGATTGAGGGCATACAGGGGACAAGGAAGACGTGCCGGATATCTGCACCAGGCTCTAGTCAATATTTGGCATGAAAATACTCTGCCTGCAGCACAAGGAGAGCAAGCAATGCCTGGAGAGAGTTATTCTGGAGCTCCCAGGAGCATTTGGCATCTCTGCTCTGCCTCGGTCCCTGTTTTTAAAAGTGGCCTTCAAAGCCTCATGTTACAGCACCAAAATCATTGTCATCTTTTCTTTATCTCCCACCCCAGGTTAGGCATTTTTCATGTATTGACCAGGTGTGCCAGCAGCAGCTACAAGACCCCATCTGCTAACCTGACCTAAGTAAAGTCCACATCCATATGATCCAGGTGCTCTGGCAGTACCAGACACGGGAAATCAGCATTCAGACTGCAATAATTAGTGCTCATTTACATACCAATACCCCAGATATTCTCCACCTCCTATCGCTTTCACAATAATGCAGTACCCAGATCTGGAGCACGTATGAATGCACACATCCAATTTCTTTCTAGCCTTTTTTCTTACATCAGCATGCTCTGTATAATATCCGGTTGATAATTTTAAATATCTAACGCAGTGTCCAGAGAATCTGCATCTCTTGTGAAGTGAAATGGGGGCCCTACTCGACTTGATTTGGAGAAAAAACAGAACAAACACCTCCCTCTAATACTCCAGACATCAAGGACATACAGTTTGCTTATTACAAGCATGAGTATTGGGATACATTTGATAGAAACCAAAGATGTGACCCAGGATATACCACTTCTGAGAGAATCATCTAGCAGGAAAACCTGCCAGGGAATGAGTTAAGAAACTGTGAGTTAATGACAGAGCAAACTGCCTCTCTACATGGATATAAGTTGAGCTTACCACAGGCTCCATGGTCGTATGGGCCTGACATCAAGTTTCTCATTTTTTATGAGATTTCACATCTGTTTATCAAAGAAAAAATAAAATGAATAAATAAAAAAGTCCCTTGTACATTTTGCTCTGTAACTTGGTGAAGGCCTTTGGGATGGTTCTTTCAGACAGAATAAAAATGCTCACACTGTGTATGTTTGGTCTTCCTCATGTGCAGGCACAGCCCTAGTTGGCTGATGTCCTAAATCACCTCCCCCATGACTCCTGCCTTTATTTCCCCCTAGAAACTCTGTTTTTTCCCTAGGATGGGATTGCCCTGTAGGAGAGCTTCCCAAGAAGACAGATGCATATTCCTTGGTCACACAGGTGTTGCACCCCACCATTTTTCAGGGCATCCAGTCCCTGACTACTCCCCAGAGATTTCTGTGCTGCCATGGACTAGAAGGGGACAAAGATGCCCGTTTCCAAACAAGAGCATAATTTCAGTGAACTTTATTTATTTATTTTTATTTTTTTTTTTACCACAGCAAAGCATGACTTTATCCCTTTGTGGCTGTAGGCCAGGGAGCCATCAGATGCAGAGGACTTTTCTGATGATAGAGCTGCTCATGGCTCACAACCTGTTTCCTAGCTTCCATCCAATTGGTTTCAAAGCAGATCTCATGTTTCAGCAGCACTGTGAGGACCTTAGGAGATGCTGACATACCAGGTTTTTTTTCCACATCACGTGATACAAGAACATAAACCTCATGTTTTAGTGTTTCTGCACACACTTCCTACTCCTCTAAACCTGGATTATTGAGACTCTAGCCAAGCGCTGGAACAGGCACTGTACAAGTTACATCCTCAGCTTAACATTGTTGCAGCAAGCCTACCTAGCAGCTCATTTGTGGCTTTCTTTTAAACCAGTGATTCCTAGAGCTACCTGTAAAGCAGAAACCTGATCATCTGCAGTTCCAGCCCTGCCCTGAAAGTCATCTTATTCACAGTACAAAGCCACGACTTGCTCTGTATCTCCTCAACAAAATTCCACCAACTCAGCATGCGGAGGCTGGGCAAAGCACTCCCAGATCCATTTAAAACCCCAGCCCTTGAGCCTATTCCCCTCAGCATCACACGGAGACACAGGCACTATTGAAGAAGAAAGGCAGAGATGATGTGTTGTGCTTTCCCCACAGCTGTGGGGAAAAAGCACAATGGGAGAGGAAAACGAAAGCCATAAGGGCCTCTGGATTTTTCCTTCTAAAGAGGAAAAGAACAGAAATGCTTTGGAAGCAAAGTAGCTGTAGTAGTGACAGCAACGCTTCTCTGCTAGAAACTCTTCTAAAATTTATTCTGTATCTCTCGGCTCCTCATCCCCCCTTTTCGTACAAAAATTTTCACAGCTCTGACAGGTAAGCAAGGCCAAGGGCTGCCAGAGTCATTGTCGGTATTCCTGGCTCCTGAGAGGCAGGAAAGAGGGCACAGAGAGAAGGAGAATGAGGCTACAGGATTGTCTGCATTTTTTTGTAACAGTTTGAGGTCAAGCCTGATCCCCAGTGAGGTCAGCTCTTTTACAGTCTAACACGCCAAAGTCAAAGGAGACTTTCTCTTCACCACAGGAGCCCAGCCAAAAGGAAGCTCTGCTGCCCCTCCAGGAATAAAAGGGTTGGAGGTGAATGGGGAAAGCATGGGGAAAGGAGGGGAGACACCCGGGGGGGGAAATGCAGCAATGCTGAGGAGTAAGGCAGTTCACTGGGGGGAGATGTGCTGGCCCTATCCTCAGCAAGAGGAGGGGATCCATCCCCTTGAGTGCCTCTCAGCAGCATTGCATCCCAACATCTCTTCCCATAGAGCAGTAGGCTATATTCAGCATAACTGCCAAAAGAGTTTGAGAACAGAAGGTGATGTCTCAGGTTGTATGATTCCCCCCAAAAAAGATCAATCATCTACAGGATGATTCTCATCAGCAAAACCGCCCAAAACATTGAAGTCATGGTGACTCTGCAGCAACCTGGAAAGCACTGACACCCCAGATAAGAAAGAAGGGAAGGAAATGAGCAAGTCTGTACAGCTGGGTAATACCTAAACACGTCACATACTGGTGCTGAGAAAGAGGTTTGTGCAAAACAGCAACGTCAATGTTGTGTTTTACTGAAAGAGCAAGAGAAAGAAAAGTTGCACACGCTGCCCCATTATTCTGCCCAGTTCATGTGAACGGAGCAGGATGCTGCATGCAGCAAAAGAGAAATAAGGTATAAAACAGGAAGACGTTGCACTTATTTTTTTTTTCAAAACTTAGTTCCACTACACAATGCAAAAGGTGCATATTAACTGTAATAAAACCCAAACCTTTTATAGAGATTAATTTGCCTGACCCTTCCTCACTCAACCAGAGGTTATAAATTGCGATGGATCATATATGTTATTGGAAAGCAAAAACAGTGAGCACACTCTTGGAAAAAAGTGAACTGGGGAACAGATCAGAATGTTCTCCAAGCAAAGGCCTAGGAGACACATTTATATTATGCTTTTTTTCTCTCATCTTGGAGCCGGTGTCTTCTCGCCCCTCTGTTCCTACAGCTTTTTAAACACACAGGCTCTGTGCACAGACCTACAATTAGGATGTTCGCTGGGCTTGTGATTATTAGAACAGGATAAATGATGAAAACAACACATTACGGCAGC
The DNA here is from genome assembly GCA_032466535.1 of Forpus xanthops. NCBI lineage: Eukaryota > Metazoa > Chordata > Aves > Psittaciformes > Psittacidae > Forpus > Forpus xanthops. The sequence continues at coordinate 10,787 of JASSUY010001400.1, forward strand.
TATGCTATCTGCTTTCATGCACTGGTCTCACTGCAAACATTTCAGCACTCCAATTTCACCAGCAAAGCCATTCAAGAACAACAGAGCTCAGAGCAGCAAGTCTGAACAGAAGATAATCATTTTTTTCCTTTCCTCTTTCAAGTTTTTGTAATAAAAGCCTGTGCCTGTCTGGTCAAGGAACAGCTCTGCCTGCCACAACCAAACTTCAAATACTTCTGATTGACCTCATCAAGTAAAATAGTCGCCATTAAGGTGTTCTAAGAATAATTCTCAGAAATCATGAGTCATTGTCTGATTTAGGCAGAAAGGACTAGAATGATCAAATTATTTGCTATGAATTATTCACCGAGGTCTGATAATTACACTGTAGTTAGCTATCTCCGTGTAGATGGTTCATTATGAGCAAACCACTTCTACACAGATAATATTTCACCAAAAAAACCCTTCTGTTATTGCACATCTTATATAATGAAGCAAAAATATTGGTGAACATTGGAGGCAATCAGAGTGACATTGAGTACAGAGGGAAAAGGTTGCTATTTCTCACCAATTGTCAGAAAGTCTTTCCAAGTGAAGCACCAGTCCTAGCACCACTTTCAGAGCCAGCTAGGACATGTTCCTTGGAGAAACACTGTATGGACACTGAGGAGAGGAGGAACTGAGATGGCAGCCACAGTGAAAATTCACCTTTTGCTCTTCTTTTTGTGATGAGTACTGGGAAGCCACAGCACAACTTCTGATTTCAGACTTTCAAGGACTGCATACAGTTCAGTCTTGCTTGTCCACCTGCTGTTCACAGAGCTATTTGGCAACTGAGCAGCTATTTACCTGCAACTGTACTGGCAGGAGCAGCACAAAATGCAGGCAGAGAGGTGAAAGCCAACCTGAGAGCTTCTCACCTGCCAGAGAAGTGGGAGGACAGCTCACTCCCACACACATTTGCAAGCAGAGATCATGGGTTTTGTAGCAAGGAGACACTTCAGTGTAGCTGAGCCAACACAGCCATGGGCTAGAACCCAGAGCATTTTGTGCTCCAATTTCACCTGTTTGCTTCTCTTTTCCCTCCTAAAAGCTTTGACCTCAGCAAAGGCTGAGTAGTATGGGGAAGGATCACATTGCTGTTTTCCGCCACCCTGCAGGAAGTCTTGGGGTTCACCAGTGGCGCTAGGATGCAAAAATAACCAGGGTGGCTTCTTTCCAGCCCAGTCCTGCAGAGAACCCAGGACACAGACCAGGATGAGGTCCCGAAGCACAGCTCCAAGAGCACATCCCAGACCAACACCAACTTCCACAGCACCCAATGGGTTCTCCAAGGCATTCACCCACAGCTCAGAGGTTTCAGATTACTCTGAGCGTCTCTCAATGCCCAAATAAAACCAGGTACCCAACACTGAATATGAACTTCTAATTTCATGGGTCCCACAATACGGCACAAGCACATGCTGGCAGCCAGGAATACCAAGGTAATTATCATGCACCAGGCTCCTACATTGGAAACACCCCATTTTTCCAAGCTGTGCCATTTCCTATCACATAAACACAGTTAAGTAATCACCGTATTTTCAGGGCAGGGCCCATTTGACAACAGAGGAGAGCTACACAGGTCACCCAGTTTCCCTAATCCTTGCCAAGTCTGAGGAGGTACAACCCGTTCTTAGGATGTCACCAGAATAACGCACCCTATGAAAAGAACATCTTTCAGGCATTCCCAGCTGTGGGGAAAGAGGAAAAGAGAGCAAAAGGTCCATGTGATGTCTTTCCATGAGGCAATCTGGCAGGACAGAGAGGAGCTGGTGTGAACAGGGTGATGCTGGGGTCATTTCCGTGTCTCTGTAGGATTTTACCACACAGGCTAGGGGCTGCAGGACTGTAAGGGTTGTTTTATTGCTAATAACTGGTCATTCCATCCTCTGTGTTTCAGTTGCTGCATTTCATGGGCACTGGCAACAGATTTCATGCCAAAACCTTTCAGCAGGCCATCTGTCATGAAAAGTAGGCAGGGTTGAGGGCAGAAAATATCTTGGCATATGCAACCTACAAGCTGGGCTGGCAATAACTTAATTTTTCCCTTTCTAATTGTGGTTTTAGAGGGTTAAAAATACCACACTTCTGAAGGGCTCTGCCATGAGGATACCAATAATTGAAGGCTAATGGAATAAAACATTATTAATCCTTGTTTAAACCATGGCTATCCTGTCCCACTTGATGCAATTTTCCTCTTTGGGCACCAGTAGTGAGGTCATAATACCTAGATGGTGACAGTCTAGTCATTGCTGTGGCAACAGTGATGTCACTGAAATAGCAACATAGCCTCATGGGAATTGTGCTGTGAAGGAAGGAAAGCCTTTTCTTGCACTCTGAAGTCTAACTTTCTTCAGTGGTATGTAAAGACCTTACCCAAAAGCAGGGCTCTGTCACCCAGGTGGCAGTACAACAGAGCTGAAGACATCCTTGTGATGTAAGCAGGCAAGGCAGAGGATGGGGACACCAGGATGCAGCTGTGTTGCATCACTCTTAATTGCCCTTTAATTGCATGTTGAGCAGATGTGAAGTTTAACATCCTTAAAGGCTTACAAGCTTAGTTTATCTATTCATCATGCATTAAAAATAAGCCTTTTTCAGTCCACTTCATATCTCTTAGCTCTACTTAATGCCCACAAGCTTTGCTATTGGAAATAATAATCAGCAATAATTTCTGTCATTACCTATGAATCCTATGCTATTTAGCCAGTCTGTGCAAGAAGCATTTCCATACCTTGATCATCCTTCTTGCCTGTCTCCAAAGCTTTCCTCATCCTTCCCTCTCCTGCCGAAGTTAGGGGCAGGCCAGTGCTGGTGCAGCACTCATGACATAGACATACCTTTTATCACAGTGTAATACTGTTCATTTGCTTGTTCTCTGCTTGTCTAGTAATTTCCATCACTTTATTCACTTCTTTTGACTGCCACTGAGAACAGAGTTGATATTTTCATCTGGCTATCTATTATAAACACAAAGTCTCATTGGCAAGCGATAATTGTGCAGAAGCCATTACCTCCTATATAAAGTTAGGATTGTTGTCTCACAGATGAAGGTAGTGCAGGAAAACAGAGGGACTTGCTCAAAAATCAGAGAGCTGTTGTCCCCCTCCTTATCTTGAAGTTCTTAACTCTGCCCTTTTTTGGGGGTGCAGTGGGTTTCCATACTCTCTTCATCTGGTTTGTCTCATTTGTGTCTGAAACTCCTTGCTGCACAGGCTTTTCTGTCTCTTTACTTTGGGGAAGTTAAGACAAATGGCTTTCAAGGATGGACTCACATATAGTGTTACCTCAGTGCTGTGTTTTAAGACATTTCTTCAGCTTTTATGCTTGCCCTCCCCCCTTTTCCACACCAGCATTGATTACAGTGGGTAATTGTTTTCTAATTGGCCTGCAGCTGCTTATCTAACTTAGATAATTAAAGTGAAGAAGAAGAAGAAATAAGACAACGGAACTTTATTCTTAAGTAGCAGTCTATTGACTCCCTCAATCAATAGGGAGGTCACTTTGGGCAGATACTCAAGCAGGACACGTCCTTGACTGAAATGCACACTTTGACAAACCCAGGGAGACACGACCCAACATCTCACTCCTGCTTCTGCCATGTCCCCCCCCTTATTTCTTTCACACCACAATTTCAACAAACTTGGTCATATAGTATCTGTGAGAGACATCACAACATGCTGACAAACTATTTCAGTCCAACAACTCCACAATGGAGGACACCACCCAACCATCAGTCTATGCTCAAGAAGCAATAGCAGCAACAGCAATGAAAGTAGGAGGGTGATATATCTGTGCTGGCAGGAGCACACACAAACTCAGTATCTTCAAGATCTCTATTCTCCTGTCAAGTTAAATTGAAACCAGACAACAAACTATTGACTCCTCAACCACAGGTCTAGAAAGTCATTAGTAAAGGCGGAGCCTGAGCACAGCATGACTGCACAACCTAGATCCCTTGCCAGTGAAGGCAGCCCAGAGCCTCCTCATCACAAAGATGTTGGACTTCACCTTCAAACCCACCTAGCTATATTTAATAGTAAAGCACATCAAGGCAGTCTGCCATTTTGCAAAAGGTGACACCAGACAGAGTTCAGACAAGATTCTGGAAAGTATTTCATACCCAGAGGAAAAAAAAAAACAAATTTTCCAAGAAGCGCAAGAGCTTAGTATAGGTCTTTATTTTGTATTGGGGGCTTGAGTTAAAATCCAGGTCACTGCTAGCTCAGCAAGGAAAGGTCACATATAGGTTTTGAAAGGCAACTCAGAGGAGTTAGGCTGAGGCAGCAGAAGGTGTTAGACCTCACTCAGTCAGCCAGAAGTCCTGTCTGAACGATGAGCATACATCCACACACCTCAGACAACAACAGGGCAAGTGTGACACAACTCCCACTTTTAACAGGTCTCCTACCAATTCTGAAAACCTTACAAAACTGCGCAGGTAACTCATTATCACAGTTGACAAGAGAAGCTAATGAGAGCTCCCGTAGGTTAATCTGTTGGGACAATTTTGGGTTTGTACTTGTGTAAGATGTACAATTAAGAGCCTGCCCTCCAAAGGGCAAAAGTCCTGACCACCTTTTAACATCCACCTAGCACAGCTTACAAAAGCTGAGATGATAGGCTTGAGAGCTGGCTCACTGTTTTGCAGAGGCCAGTGAAAACATTCAAGTTTCAAGCAAACTAGAGAGATGAGGGATAGAAACAACCTACTATGTAAACCATGGCAGAGATGCATTTGTCCTGTCGTAGATGTTCAGGATGTCACCCCATCCATGAAAACCACTGTATGTTCCCTCAACAAATACTGGAGAAGAAACACGCACTTCTGAGGATTAACTGACTTTCTTTGAAGATCAAAAGGAGACCAGGAAAATCTCACCCAGATGTACTCATTTTGATCTCTGCCTACAAATGAATCTCAGCTGGCCAGCTCAGGTCAACAGCAAGGATCTGCAAAGGTGTGCAAGATGAAAGCCCTCTCCAGGCAAGGCAGGAGATTCTTCTGAAGCTCAAGCATTGGTTAAGCTGCCTATGCTGACTTCACCTGTCTAATTTCTGTGTACATCACCCAGAGACTTCCACATAGCAACATTGAGATGACACACAAATGTCAATAGAGGGGTGACTTTCATCATGTGGTTTCCAAAGATCATCTGGTAAACTAAGGAGGTACTGTTCAACCAGTGGTCCAGAAACCCCAAATTATATTCCCTAAACACACAGTCTGATAAAAATTCAGAACCAGTTTCAGCAAAGTATAAGGTTTTATTTGTTCTTTCCTCCCTTCCTGCAATTCATACTGGAAATACTCAGAGCAGGAACCTTCTTTGTGTCTGTGCATGTAAAACTTCCAAGTACATGCTAATTCAGTTTAATTATGGATTTACTTCACTGGCTGCATCACTAATGCCAGCACCGGGCAATACTTGCAGCCAAGGGAACAAGGGAAAAGGAAAGCAAGATTTTCCATGTTCTTGCCCCCCTCAAACCCTGTCCCTGCGTTCCCATCCATTCAGAACTTCGTGTGCAGGAGCACAGCAACGACAACCTGCTCTTTATTTGTACAATTTATTAGATAATCTGCTTCTAATCAAGAACTAATTAAGGGAAGTGAATGCTTGGTTGGAAACGGGGATTAAAATGTGGATAATTATCATAAATGCTACATTTGTTGTTCCAGCCTGCTCTATTCTCCTCCCCTCTCCCTTTCCCCCAAGTTCCTCTCCCAGGCTGCTCCTGATAATGCTCAGACTGTCTCAGAGGGGGTTTGCTTTCACAATCAGTTATTTTCTTTTTGTCTCTCTGGTTAATGTTTCATTTGTGTGAGAACATTAGTGAGAACTATTTTCTTTTCCTTGTAAATTCATTTAGACGACAGTGACAGAAGGTGGGGAGGTGGCAGCTGTAGGAAAAAAAAAAGAAACAGGAACATTAAACCAGAGCATATAAATTATTCCATCATCTGCAGACAATCCAGATCTGTCACCGCTCTGTGTGCAAGGGGATTTTTTTTTTCAGTTTGATTTTTGTTTTGTCCAACAGTTCCTCACAGGCACAAGACATTGATGAATGTGGGAGCCTGATGGGAGAGTCTCTGTGTGGGTTTGGCTGCTGCAGCTTGTTCTGCCTGCTCACCTGCCAGAGCTGCTGCCTCCACTAGCAAAGACCATGGCCACAGAGGTCTCTTCAGACACAGTATCTAGGTCATAGCCAGCAAGGGAAAATTCAGTTTAGCTAGTCTTGTATGGCTGAAGCACATTTTTAAGCCTGTATTGATGCAGGCATAGGCTACTGCTTAGTTGCAGGATCTGGTCAGGACCATTTCTTGATTAGGCAAAGGTTTTGAAAAGCAGGGAGTGGCTCATGTCAAGTCACACCACTTTCAAATGGGTTTTTTTTGACCAAGAAGCACTTGCAGTACATTGACGTAAAATCTCATTCTCACAGCAACATCCTGCAAGCCCAAGGCTGACGACCCAGCGGATGGGAAGAATGGATACTGCAGGATGCAGAGCAGTTCCTCTCTCCCTGGATCAAATGTGAACCATGAGAACACATATAATTACATTTTTTTTTAAGTGCCCTAGCATGAAAAAAGGTGCAAAATGGGAAAAGAATAGCAATATAGGTAGCAGCCCCCTTGGCAGCTTGGTGCTAGAACAAGCTAAGGATGTCAACACCAAAGCCAAGAGACAGCAAAACAGTGGTGGGTTATCACAAAATGCGTTGGGACAATTTCACATTGTCTGGATTTTTTGGGGAATAGGCAGTAAACAAAGTGATGAAAGCACAAAAGTGAACGGAAGGATTTTTGGTTTTCTTCCTCTAAGGAGGGGAAAAGCTCTTCCTGTCTGATCTGTACCCCTCATGTCATAATTCCATCTGATGGCATATCACAAAACACCCTCAGTCAGTCCCCCAACTTTTATTGTGAGTGATTCCCAAAAGACAAGACAACACCCAGCTGAGAAGATACACATTCCTTTGAAATCTATCATTCAGTTTGCTTAAGTGATTTTGCTTTTAGTAACCCTTCTAATAACCTTATGAGGAAGTGATGCTCAGAGAGGCTGGGTAAGCATCAAAACAGACACAGCAAGGTTTTGATGTCAGCATCTGCTGTTGCACCACCACTGCCATCAGTGATCGTCCCCATTAAGTGGAGACAGCAAAGCAGTCCCTTGACAAAGAACACAGGTTTTCATGCCAAACCACCCTGTGACTTTGAGAAAGTACCTCTGCCTTGAAGCCAGACTCAGATTTGGCACAAGTCAAACCAGACCAAGCTCAGATTTCCCCCTACAAATCAGAGATCTTCTAATTTACATTTGTCCAGGAGAGAAGCACTGTGTACAAATGCGCAAGGCGATAGCATATTGTTATTTCTGAAGAATTTGAACTATTATATTTCAAAGGGATATGTAATACCTAAGCATCTGGGCTCATATATCTTTTTCATCATTCCTTCTGCCTTGAAGTAAGGTCTTGCTCTCTAAGAATCTAGATGAGAATAATGCTCGAACAAAACAAAAACCAACCTGGCTGATGATATATATATATGAAAGATGACATTTCCAGAAACCCCAGACTTCAAAGGGGCAGCATTCAGCTCATGACTATCCACCTCCTCCAACCCTCAAGGCTAGTGTCATAATTTTAAAGCCACGGGAATCATTTGATCTCTCCAAATGGCAGCTTAGTGGTCTAGCATACTTCTGGATGTCAAAAAAGTATGCACTGCCACCAGCAACATTCTGCAGGGGTTAGTCTTTGAAAAGACAGATTGAGGTGAAACAATCAAAAGATTCAGCAGCAGAGAGAGGAGGGGTGGAAAGGATATTTGAAAGGACAAATACATGCTGAGGGACTTTGCGGTCCTGCTTATGCAATGCTAGAGCACACGGTTGATGGCACTGTGTCAGAGGCTCCCAGATGTGATGGTTGTGTCAGTGTGATGCATTAACCTCCAAAGACTCCTCCTAGCTGTTACCCTGTGGCTCATGAAAGAGGTGCATAGAGCCTGTTCACAGGGAGAGCACATGGGACCAGTCACAAGAGCACAGGCTGCCCATGCGTCATTCCAGCAGTGCAGGGAAGCCACCTTCCTCCTCCTCACCCTTCAGAGCATGTTTGCAAGTACCAGCCCTCCCGCAGGACACTTGGGGAGTGGGTGAAGAGAAGGGGACAGAAGAGGCTGCCAAGATAAGTAATTGGGTGCCTGCTGGTGAGAACTCTTAATTAGAGGCTTTTACAGCAACTTAATGTTTATATGGAGTTAATGTATTTACTTTGATGTATACACACTGTAAGAAAAAAGCATCCTTCCTATGCTTCAGCAATTAAAGAAGTGTATTGCAAACAGACCTACCACCTCCCACATATCAACTCACACAACGACTGCAAGGAGTCAGCCTGCAAACCTGCCCCCCTCTCCTTCCCCACAGCCCAGAGATGACCTACAGAACATTCCTGAAAGATGGGATGGCCACAGGTTTCCCAGGGCAATGCCATGGTTGACAATGTTGCTGGAGCAGAGGCCCTTAGTCCAAGTGGCCTCAAGTGGGTGTGAAACTCTACCCAATCCAGTCTGGAAACCAGTATATCGAGCATGGTTTCCATACTGCTAACTGGGAGAAATATCTCCTTATAAGCAGGCCACCAGATCATACACTAGTGGCAGTTTCTGAACAGATTGGAGATGCTGCATTGCTACAGTTTAATAGAGTGAGTATTATTTCCTGTGTGGGAAAAAAACTCCATTATCTGGTTTATTAATTGTTAGTTAAGTAATGGGAAGGTGCCCAGAGCAGAATATGAGCCTTCATCACCTGTTATTATTTTGAAAGCAGCAGAAATAAGATAACTGAAAATAAGTTATCACAAGTGCGGCCCCAAGTACTGCTAACTGACAGATCTGCTCAGACAGAGGGGAATTCACAGAGTGCTCTAAGGAGGGAAGAAAAAAGCAGCAATAGTCCAATTCTTCTTTTCTTTCTGTTTTAATGAAAGTGTTTCATCATCTTTGATTTTGAAAACCACTTTTCATGGCTGGAATCACATGGATATTCATGGCTGAGATGGTACCCCTCCTTCCGCAGGAAAACTCAATTTATTGTCTATCACTGGGAAAGCAGGACAGGCTTTGCATCAGTAGCTCAATAGCACAAAAGGGGGGGGGGGGGGAAGTTGGGTTTTTTTGGGTTGGGTTTTTTTGGTTGGGTTGGGTTTTTTTTTGTTTGGGTGCTTTAGAAAGCAACATGCAGCTGCGAACAGCCTGGCCTGCTCACCACAGGGCTGGAACAGCCTCAAAAATACAGACAACCCCATTATCAGCAGAGGAGCCTGGAGCAGGGATGGGCGCTTCTGTAAAATGAGTTTAAAAAGAACCTCAAGCAGTACCCAAGAAACCAGCAGTGAAAAGATACAGGAGTCTGCCTAGAATCCCTGGCAGGAAAAACCACCCAAGTTTCTCAAGCACTGTAATAGCTACTAGATCTAAACAAGAGAAGTCCAACCACATGTTCAGCATCAACATTCATTTCCCCCAAATCAGTCTTCTAGTAGTGGCCATATGTTCTTATTTTGCTGGTTCCCACACCTAGGCATGGTTTTGAGCATATTGCTTGTTCAGGCAGAGCATTCCTGTCTATGCACAACTCAAATACAGGGTGGAATAGGAGGCTCTCAACAACATAGAGGGGAAGGTCTTGGATCCAGAGGCGAGAGCAGAGTGCCCCGGAACCCAGATCAGAAGACATCACTGTGCACTTATCAGTCAGTATCATCATTCAAGAGGAAAGCAGGCCATGATAGGCTACCCAACCAGAGAACACGCCATCACACTGAAGAAATGTAACTAAACTAATGTATTTAGTGCTATAAATCAGAAGAGGCAGTTATAAAAAAAAAAGAAAACAGACACTCTTGTCCTTACAGCCATTTGCCTAGAAAATTGATTTACAGCACATCTAGCATTTTTATCTGCAGTTGGGTAATGAAAGATAGATATAAGGAAAAAGTACAGACCAGGAGAATGAGCTAGTATCAACAACACACTAATATTAGCTAGAAACCAGCTACAGACAAAGCTTTAGTTTAACCTTAGACATCATAGCAGAAACTGAACAAGGGTCATTGCCTGATCTAGGAAAACACAGGAACATCTAAAACACTCTGCATCCATGCAACCATGATCTGCTCCCAAGGAGACAGCCCTCACCAGCAAAATATATACTTCTGGATCTTCTAGACAGAGGATCCAGCCCCAGATTACTCCTACCATGGTAGCTTACAGCAGTATATACACATACCCACAGGTTTTACTGACATGCCTCACTTGGTGACCAAACACCAGTTTGTAAAAGAGTAAGTGATCTCTGAAGAATTAACTGGCCTTACTTTAGTCTCCGCAATACATCCAGAGTTTGCTCTCCCTGCTGTCCACATTGCAGACACAACAGGAGAGCTACTGCACCTCAAAGTCATCACTATAACTCAGAAAAAGCCCTGCTCACACCACAGAGCCCATTTTAAAGAAGTTTTACAAGAGCTGTGCTACTTTCAGACTCTCAGCTCTTCAGGTAAGTATCTCTTACTCCACATTTCATTTAATCTCTTCTAGAAATACAGCAACAAACACTGTTTCATCTGCATCAATAAATCGGCACCCTGCATCCAAACTCATTCCCTAAAGCATTTGTTCATGAGAGAAAAGGCAGCAGGCTCCTAGCCCTAGAGGACTCCAAAAACATTGCATCTAGCTCAATCTCTTTATTTGCATGTGTATCTCAAGTTAAAACAGAAGAACTTCTTAACAGAGTAGCAGCCCTCTGAGAAATGAATTAGCTCAAATATACCCCACATACAGAATCTCCAAATATTTCATACCTGCTATCCCAAGTTTCCAAGTTTTCTTTAACTTCAACTTCCAGGATAAAGTAGAAAACCTCATGAGTGCCTCACTCCTGTTCTTGCAACTACAAAACTGTTCACAGGTGGGCTAAGTAGGGCAGGCCAATTAGGCCTCCCTAGCAAGAACCTTTTATTTAAGTGGATCCAGGTGTACTTTTCAATTTCTTAATGTGCTTTGTTTGTTGCATCTTCCCAGACAGTGTACTCTTCTGTTAAACTGCTTATCAACTGAAGAATGCTTTTCAAATTTTTCTGCACATATCTTGTAACTTTGAGAATATGCAACTGATTTGAGAGAGCCACTGTCTAAAAGAGAGTTGTCTGTTCATTGCTACTATCTAATACCACAGAAGAAGATGAGCTTTTGGTGAGATGAAAGGAGATAGATGTGTCAGAGAGAAACTTTTCTCCATACCTCTCTGTATTGATAATCTGTGTTATTATGTCATCATAACACTCTTTCTTATGGCCAAACTGTAAGGTTTACGTGCAAAAATATAGCACCCGTTATCAATAAAAGTATTCTTACTTAGCTGTGGGCTGCTGATGGGCACTTTGTATCCTAGTGTTATCTGAGGTGGAAACAAGGCTCTCCAGATGCACAGCCACGCTTTACCTGTGGAAGATGATCCTACCTTTCTGGCTTTTTCTTTCCCAGCCTGGCTTGCTCAGCCTCTGAACTTTAGACTATTTGTGCTTAATAAAAATGTCATCATTCACAGACATTTAATGCTGTTCCTCTGTAATGCTATCCTCCGCAAGTCTCCTCTCCAGTGTCCTGGAGGGGTAAATAGCTGCACTACAGTGAGTTTATGCTAAAACTTTTGCAAGGCTGAGGCTTAAGTGGCTGATAGGTAAAGCCAGAGAGTACTGGCTACAGGAAGGACGCAAGCATGGAGGTAGAGAGGTGCATGACAGGCAGAAAGACTCATGTCAAAGCAGCTGGTCCCAGCTCTTCCTCTTGCTGGTTCTGACACTGCTCCAGAGTCAATTCTGTCTTGGAGAAAGCTCTCACGTACACTGATTCTGCAAGAGGCAGAGACCAATCAATCAAGATTTGTCAAATACACTGGAGAACTCATTTTTATGAGATAAATGCCTTCAGAGGAAGAGTTTGTAGACACCTACCACATGTTCAGCCTCCTTAATGGCAAAGCATGCAACGTTAATCACTGTCACTTGAAGGGGCCAGGTTCCAGCTGAACCATCTTCCAAATTTCTTCCTCTTTCAGCCATCCTCTTCCCTTTCCTGTCCCTGTCCCCTAGCAGGAAGATGAGCTGCATTCACAGACCTGCGAACCTGCAAATCAGGCTGACGCTCTTGGCAGGTGCAGTATCAAACCATCATTTATTTGGTGCTAAACCACCCTCTGTGCTTCAGCTAGTTACACTGAATGGACTTATTTAATGCAAGATAATTAGTGGCGTGGGTAGAGATGCCTATTGCCTCTTAGCAGATGAAATTCACACGCTGCTGTCCCACTGCAGTAGGACCTTGCCCTTACAAGCATACAGAGAAAGATAAAGTGACTGGCTTGACAAACACCCTCAGAGCAATTATCAGCAGCAAGTGAAGATGGTTTGATTGGCCAGGCTGATTTCTGATCACTTAGGAGCCTGAGCTCTGCCAAAAGAGCAGTTTGGGAGCAAAAGCAGACCGTGGGAGTCCCACAGGAACACTAGAACAAAACAGCCTGCAAGGACCTATGTTGCCTGAGTAAGTTACAGAAAGGGAAAAAATCAATGTGCTCCCAGCACATTATCTCCAGCTTCCTCCTCCTGCTCCCCATAACATTTCTTACTGTATTGCATAATCTGATGTAGCAGGAGGGCTATGGGGGTGGCTTCTGTGGGAAGCTTCCTTGATGTTCAAAACAGCCAATGCCAGCGGCTCCACGACGGACCTGCCACGGGACAAGGCCAAGCCCAACAGTGATGGTGGTAATGCCTCTGGGATAACATGTTTAGGAAGATGGATGTGGAACAAAATCTTCAGCCAGAGACAGGAATGGGAATATGTGAGAGATATAGCTCTGCAGGCACCAGGGTCAGTGCAGGAGGAGGGCAGGAGGTACTTCAGGTGCCAGAGCAGAGGTTCCCCTGCAGCCCGTGGTGCAGACCATGGTGAGGCAGGCTGCTCGCTGCAGCACGTGGAGATCTATGGTAAAGCAGAAAGCCACCTACAGCCCATGGAGGACCCCACACTAGAGCAGAGGGATGCTCAAAGAAAGCTGGACCCTGCGGGAAGCCCAAGATGGAGCAGGGTCTTTGCAGGACCAGTGGTCCCATGGAGGGAGGATCCCATGGTAGAGCAGGTTTGCTGGCAGGAATTGTGACCCTATGGAAGGGACCCACACTGCAGCGGTTTATGAATAACTGCAGCCCATGGGAAGCACTTATGTTGGAGAAATTTGTGGAGGACTGCGTCCCATGGGAGGGACGAGAGGCTGGAGAACGGGAAGTGTATGCTGACAACAACTCCCATTCCCCCTCACCCAGGCCTCTAGGAGGAATAAGGCAGAGAATTCAGAAGCCAAGTTAATTCTGGGAAGAAGGGAGGGTTTTAGGGGAGTGCTTCTAAGATTTGGTTTTATTTCTCATTATCCTACTCTGATTTGATGGTAATAAATTAAATTAATTTCCTCAAATCAAGTCTGTTTTGCCCATGATGCTAATTGGTGAATGAGTTTTCTGTGCTTATCTCAACCCACAGCCTTTCCTTATATTTTGTCTCCTTTGTCCAGCTGAGGAGGGGAGTGATAGAGCAGCCTTGGTGGGCACCTGGCATTCAGCTGGGGTCAACCCACCACATATTGCACCTACAGAGTGGGTAAAGCCGGTTTGTGGTGATAGGTATGAAGACCCTGTGGATTGCACTGTTAAAATTAGGAGAGAAAGAAATGGCTAGGAAATTATAAAAAGACCTTGTTTTCATGTCTTAAGCCAGTTACCACCTTTAGAGATTAGCATCAACTAGGGAGCAAATTGCCCTAAGCCCTCCTGCCATGGGGCTCTGCTCTGCACCACTGCCGCTGTCACCTGGGACGCAGTACGGGATTATAGCAAGACAAAGCTCTATCAAGATCTGTTCCTTGCAACAATGATGACACCCATTGCAGGAGAAGATGAGCGTCATTTCCACAGCCTCTTGGCCAGGCAAAATTATATTTCTGCAGCGGGACTTGATTTAACAGAATAGCAAAAAGAGATGGGCCACAAGGACCATAAAACTTACTTCTACTCCCCCAGTCACTATCAGAAGACTTGTCCAGAGATGCAGCCATCTGCTCTTGCTGATCCAGGCTCTATTTGCTGGCACAGCACCTCCCAGGCATACCTGCTGCAAGTTTATTTTCTGCTTCCCCTCTCACCCCTTCATATATCTTCCCTGCTTCTCAAGAGCTTTCAGCTAGAAATAGCACCAGCATCATGCTCTCTGGGCAGCCCTTGCTCATATGCCTTCTCTTCAGGTAATTGATGATGGTGTAGAAATGCCCATGCCATCCTCTTCCACAGGTGAATGTAGCAGTGATGGGGTGGCCAAGCTCACTGAGGCCAAGGTAATAACCAAACCATCACCTCTTACCCTGGGACTGCAGGGTTAAGGACACACTGACCAACCTAGAGGCAGCTCATCAGCCAGCACAGCTCAAACAACATATCTCCTCACGCATTAAAACTTCAGGCCTTAATGATAGCAAGCACCTGAGGGCAGCAACCTGGCTGAAGGCTGGAGAGAGCAGCTGTCTATGACCTTACCCCTTCTCTTATAGGATTAGTCATGCTGTGGCAGGGATGTGCACATGGGAAGAGCATCTCTGTCTGCAACACTCTGCCTGCAGAACTCTGCCTGCAGCCTATAAACAGTGGCAGGCTTGCCTACTGCAATGCATTTTCCCCATGCTACTGTAATTTTGGAAATATTTTTTCTCTGGGCAAGCGTAACATTGCAATTGACTTCCTTATGTGTCGTTGAAATCAGCAATGAGTCCTACATTCAATACAATAGGCAGCTGCCAAGCTGGGTATATATAAGGATCTTGAGACCCTGCTGTGTGTCATAGCATAGGGTGTATTTTGGGAAAGAGGATCCTTGTCAGACACAGACGGTCCAAGCATTCTCTGGATCTTTGCTAGAGAATGGAAGGATTCAGTTCTCTCCCGCAGCAGGAATCACTAGTGGCACACTAGGGATATAAAAGGCTTGTGTTCCCATGCCAGGGGTGGCACCAAAGCCAGCCCTCCAAAAAACACACATTGGCAAGGTAAAGTAACTCATTAGAGCTGTGTGTTTTAGAGTTATTTATCATGTGCCACAGCAGTCTCAGGAAAAGACAGACTGGGATCCACACGTCATCCCACAAGGGCTCTTATGAGCCATTCATTCATAACTCAGGAGTGTGGGTAATTCAAAATCAATTCAACAGGTTGTAGCAATAAGGGTGACCAAGGACCTACACACTAATTTTACGGAGTTGCTGTCATCACAGAAAAAAAATCAGAGCACACCTCTGTACATGTCTAGGGCAACAGGAAAAAAAAACACAGCCAAAGTATTCTGCAGTGACAGGACAAGAGGGAAGGAAAGAGAAAGAAAATGAATAAAAATCAGGCTGCCAATGCTCCAGACTACTCTTCTCTCACCCTAAAAAGGGACAAGGATTCTGAAAACTGGGAGGAGATAATCAGCAGTAAACATCTGAAAGTCAAGGTTTTAAACTTGGATTTATCTTTCCTTCTCAATTTCTACATCAGAGAAAGCAAAAGTCTTCCTAATGCTCTATATACTAACATTTTTTACACTTTTTTTTTTCCTTTTGCTTGGCAATGAATAAAGGCTTGATTCCTACATCAAACCCTCCAGGCCCAGTCCATAAATCAACTACCAAGGTTATTTCATTTCTTAATGACAATGAGAGGAATGGATTGTTGCATAGCTGCCGAAAGAAGTTGTGAATGCTCTATCCCTGGTAGTGTCCAAGGCCAGGTTGGACAAAGCCTTGGGTGATAAGGTTTAGTGGGAGGTGAACCTGCCCATGGCAGGGGCTTGGAAATAGATGATCTTAAGGTCCTTTCCAACCCTAACTATTCTATGATTCTAAGGTGGAAATCTCAAAAAAAATTTTTTACTTGTGTGTGCAGGAGGTTCAAGGGATGGGCTAGATGGTGCAGTATCTTTTGGCTTTCTTTGGCTTCAAAAGACATAAGCCAGGATGACCTTTATCATGCATAGGCAGGTGAGCATTATCGAAAGGGTTGTAAAAGGCATCTGCCATCTCTCAGCTCTGGGTTACCTCCCTGTTGCAAGAAGTTGGTGAACTCCAACCAGAACTGTCAAAAAGGAGGACGAGGATGCTCGATAATCTGCTCCAGTGCAAAGTCAAATCACGTAGTTCAATTTCAGCTGCTTCTTCCCAGTCCTTCTGCTCTGAAGCCAGGGATTTATCCAGACCAAAGGGGTTGCTGAGAGGAAAAGAAATAAAAAGAAAAATAAATACTTCAGATACAAGTATTTATTTGCAGGTACTAAGTGATTTCTTGATTAATTCTGCAGCCTGCTCCTTACTTGCCTCTAGCCCTGACTGCTCAGAGTTTCACAGAGAAAGTCTTTCAGCTCAAAGAGAACTTTCAGGCTGAAATTTGCCTGATGTGAGCAGCAGAGCAGCAATTGGTTTGAAAAACAAAACACTGATGAAGAACACGAAACTAATCGGAAACTCTTTCAGCTAGATAAAGGCTATGGTTTACCATCAGCACATACCTAAACGTGTCCAGACCTAGCAAAGAAGCATTATCACTACAGCAGATGCTAAATGCAAGCATTACTTTTCAGGGGCAGAGAAGAAATAACCTGTATATATATACAAATACAGACAGGCAGGTAGCACGGCAGGCTCTCAAATTGTAGGCTTTCACATTCATCTATTTATAGTAGATATCATCAAAATTCACACAAGGACATACCATTACAGGAAAGGAACAGCTATCACACCCTTATACTAGCAGCCCAAACAGGATCTTTCAGCAGGTTGCCTTCCCAAGTCATTGCCATTGCCATTTGTTTCAAGGAACACAGGGAGAAATACATGGTAGATCTGACATTTTTGGAGGCATTAATAACACAAACAGCATAAACCGTTAGATCAGCCTCCTGCCTGCCAGGGTAAAGCCAGAGCAGCTGAGTATGGAAAGCAGCAACTTGCTGAAATCCTGGGTGTCTCAAGGAGAATTTGAGAGTGCTTTTTAGTTTGTTCATGATTTACTGCATGGTATGGGGTTTCCCTTTTCAGCCTGGAACAAGCCTTACACAGAAACAGAAGAGTTCTGAGCAATTTATTACTTCTTCCCATCAAAATGTAGCAGTATAAAGATAATCAGGTCTGTGACAACTTAATTATCACCCTCCCAAGGTGGCTGCCCTATCCCAATCCTGTTATGGAGCCCATAGTGTGCTAAAACCCCATGACTTGGCCAAGATCTGCTGGGGAAGCCACCAGCAAAACATCTCCGCAAGGCAGCTGCCTTGGAAGATCACATCCTCCTTAGGTACTTCGCCACAAATTTCAGTAAACTTAAAAACAAAAAGAGCCTTAAAATCTCTGCAGAACCCTGACATTGGTCCCATACTAAGGAAATGCATTGAGGTTGGGCCTGTCCATCAGGACTGAGGAATCCCTTTTTTGATTTGCATCACAGATGCCAAAGCACTTTGAGGTGCAGCAACTTGCAGGTAGCAGGAGTGAAGTATTTTCTATAAAGGAGGGGACAGGGGGAGTCCTCTGGCAACATAAGTCAGTTCAGATGGTGCTGGCTTACAGGTCTCTTCCTTTAAATTGATTAATAATTTCACATTTAAATGGACAGCATAAATTAATTTCTGAATTGCACCATTAGCAAGCAATTAATTTCTTTGCTCTGTGAAACTAAGATATCACTGTTATCTACATCTATAAAGAAAAGAAATGCTGAATGGGGACTCCATTAATGTAAAAATTGATTTTTCCATTTACCCTCTTCTGAGGATTTTTTTTTCTCCCCCTTCCCTCCAATGTGTTTATTTTTCAAGTGGGTGAGGGTGGACAGAGTAACCTAGTTTATACTTCCAGTGATAATCAAAAGACCATGCATGTTCATTTCAACCAAATGTTGTCATTATGAAGGCTGTTAAAGCTTGGGTTACCTTGGAAACACAAAATACTGATAGTTGAGGTTGGACATCTGAGTTCTCAGTAGACACAGTAATGAGGAAATGGTGTGGCCCTGCCAGACCTGGCCTGACAGGTCACACTGGGAAGATCATTCCAAGTTACTCAGGTGGTCTCCTTAGCACTTATCAGGCTACCATTTTTCCTATTCCTCCTACCACCTGCCACAATCTATTACTTTTATGGAGCGAGGAGCAGAGAACTCAGTTCAAAGGCAAGCAGAAATAATGAGGCATGTGGTAAGACTTGCTCATCCCAGCAGGAAGGGCATACCAGCCAAAGGCTGCACAGGGTTTACCAGAAGTTCTCTTACTCCCGTGTTTCAACCCAAAAAGACACACCTGATGCCTCTGCCAACCTCTTATTGCAGCCCTGAATAGAGATGTACTGGGAACTCAGGGTGTCTCTGCTTACCAGAGCCAGGATCCAGTTGTAGCCAAGGTGTTTGATGCTCCTTTCCAAACCAAGGAACTCAGACATGGTGCAGAAGATCATAGCAGCATCCTGTTGTTCACTCCAGAGGGGTAGGCGCATCCTGAGAGAGGGGAGCTTTATTTTGGGTGCCTTCAAGCAAGGGGCTTCCCTTGTGAAGATCAGGACCCTCATTCTGGCTGGGCAAAACAAGTCTCTTGTAGACTTGGATTCTGTGAGGATACTTTGACTAAGAGTTTTTGAAAAACAGCTCCAGAAACAGAACTGGCATTCTATCTACTACTTAAAAGAAACCTTATTTTTTTTTCCATGCAGTGAATATTTCCATGGCTTTGCTGCCTAGATCACTTTAGGCATCTGCTCCCACTGGTGTCATGGGATGGACAATAAGAAACAATGGACATGGTTTACGCAGCAGACTAGGCAGCCCAGGACTTGGCCTACCAACAGAAAAGGATATAGACTGGTGGTGTTTTCAGGACAATTTCCTGGGTCTCTTTAGCCAGTTCTGCTCTTCCCAGTTCAAGGCACTGAATCAGAAAGCTTAGGACTAAAATGGAGATGCATAAGTATCACTGATGCAAAGAGACACATCTGCTTCCCATCACTAAGAAAACGCAGTACGTCCCACTGAGGTCCTTTAGCTGTGCCAAGCCATGATTTCACAGTTTGCTTTCACCTCTTTTTTACCTACCCTGTCCCAGGGACAATGTAATGTCATCTCTGTTTACATCACACTGAGCTGAAAGTCAGTTTTAAGTTATGCCTTGGAGAGAAGCGGGCACAGCCTGAATCGTGTCTTCAAATGTAGGCACCGTATCCGCTGCTCTAAAGAGAACAGAGCAAGTTGAATTATTTACAGTGAGGATTTTGGCTGAATCCTTTTTGTTGTTGTTGTTGTTTTTCTTTTCCTTCTCTTGTTAAAGAGCACAAAACAAAATGTGCATACAAACAAGTCAATGGGATGAAACATTTACTATCTGTGCAAGGAGTGTTTAATGAACTTGGTTCAGCTTCTCAATTAATATTCGGATGACCCCTATTCACTGTCAGGGTTTTTTTCACTTTGGCAAATAGGTAATGACTTTAATATCACCATGTGCTCTTTCTCTTCCCTTATTGAGTCACTTTTCCCTTACACACAGGAGTTTTTTTTTAAGGTTCATCAATTGAAATTGTTTGAATGCACTGAGAAAAATAATAAAAAGAACATTTTATAACATTGGCAGGACCATTTCAGGCGTGAGCACTTTGAATATTTATTTGCCCTTTCTGTGAGAAATCTCAGCAAGAAAAAGTCATTGTGAATAAAAGGAACTGCAAACACCAGTGAAGTAGCTCTGTAGTTTTCATTCAGATGAATTTTTTGCACAGGCTCCTGGGAGAACTATGACGCAAAGTAATGCAAAATCCCTTGCAGTGTCAAAGCTTTGGACACTCTGTAATCCTCACTGCCCAATGAAAAACATATTTTCCTGAGAGCTGAGGGCCCAAGCTGGTTTTGGTCTCTTTGAGGGGCGGTTTGTGGTTTGGGATTTTGGGTTATGTTGTTTGGTTGTTTTTTTTTTAATCCCAGGCATCTGGGACTAACCCATCCACTACTTCTCCATTGAACAGAAACAGAGAGTACAAGCTAAGCTTCCTCACTCTTGAAGCTGTGGGAAGGTGGAGGACCCACACAGAAAAACTAGTCAATGTGCAGGTCAGAGCAGAACTTTGTCCCACAGGTTTGGATTAGATACTTTGGATCAAAATGACACTGAATTCCTAAGGAGTAGAGCCAAAATTCTGCCTGGGAAAGTGAAAGCAGAATAACAGTATCCACTAAGGTTTTGGGGCTCAGCAATGAAAGCACCAGAGCAAATTTACTCATAATTAGTCTTTATGGGTAAAAATATCCTACAGAATTTCATTCTTGCCATAAAATTTTATAGGGTGGTTCAGAAACTTACAGAAAGGATATTGTTTTCCATTATCTTGTGCAGATTTTTAGAGCATTTCTCTAGAACCCTGTTGGTTTCAGCCCTGTTAAATTCAATAACTTGCCTAAGGGAGTGCTTTAAGTGTCAGGCTTGATTCAGTTATATAAAGGGATAAGGGAATAATCGTTAGACAGTACACAGGAATGGGAGAAGTGGTTTTGTGTGGCACCAGTCTTATTTAAGAACAATCTGAATTTATAGATGAGGCTGATGAGAAAGTTGGAAGCAACTAACATTAAATGTAAAAGACAAAACCCAAGCAGTGCTTTTAGAAAGGGCTGTGATCAACTGGGATACCACAGAGACATGAGGATGTTTCAGATGAGTATTTTAAGTGTTTTTAGATGTTTGTCTTGGTTTCATCAAGATGATGTCCTATGTACTTTTCTTGCTATTCATAATGTAAGCTATTGGCACTGGAGTTTATATAACAGCCTGTATTGCTTACTTAGCAATTAACACATCCTGCAATTAGCAGTCTAAAACACTGAAGTCTTTAATATTTCTTCTTACTGCTAACAGACTATTTTACTTCTAATATACTGTTGTCCTTACACATTAATTTATTATGACAGTGTGAACCATGACTAATCCTTCTGAGTGCTGAGCGCAGGCACAGACCAAAAATCTGAATCAGCATCTCTCCTTCCAGCTACTCATCTAGCATCCTCTCCAGAAATATGGGAGGTGGACAAATCTGGCCTTCAGGAGGCAAAGAGTGTGAAGCACAGTGAATATCTTTATCCAAGACCTGCTGTGATTAAGAGGCACCTGCAATATGGAGAGATGAAAGGGTGTGAGCTTTGCTTTACAAGGTGTTGCAGCAGGGGAGAGGCAGCTCCCAACAGCCAGGTTTCTAAGGGCACATGTGAGTTTAATGATGATCTGATAGACTTTCCAAAAAAGGCAGACAGGCCCAACTCTATTTTCTTCAGTAGCAGACCAAATAACATGCATTTTCCAGCCTATGACTCAAGACACTGAAGATTTCTGCTGCTAACCAAGGATATTTACCCACACTTCCAGGAAGACCTGCTTCATAAACAGATTACCCTCAGATTCTTCAACCTTCAGGTGACCCTCACTGCCTGAGCCTCATCCAGCCCCATTATCTGGGACCCTTCAAGCCACACCCATGCATTGTGTGGTGCTTTCCCAAGTCTGCATCAAATGATGCTCAAGACACCATTGAGAACCACAGTCAATACCAGCTCTGACTGCAATGTGAACCTGGGTATTGTTGGAGTCAGCAGCAGGCAAAGCAGATTTGGAGCCAATTTTGCCATCAATGTCTGGAAACCATTAGCAGGCAGGGCTGGTCAGTGCCAGAACATGGTGAGGTCACCCAAGTCCCTCCCTGAAGCACCCATGTGGCTGTGAATAAGTGTCTTCCCTGCTTCTGCCTACTTGGGCATCACTTAACATCTGAAGCCCTGAGAACAACAGCTTCCACTTTTGTACAAGTCAGGACAACTGCAGGAACTCTTCCCAACTACCCAAATACTTCATTTATCCCTGAAGTTACACAGCTCTTCTCAGGTCTATGCTGGTCCAGATTTCCTGGTCCATCATTATGAACATTTTTTATGGCTTCTTTGGGTTCATCCCTGGCCTGAATGTGAGATGTTCCATTTGTTTTGGCAAGAAAGTTCCTGAGATTTATACCTGTAATTATACAGGTAACCTTTCTGACATGGAATTTTAAAATTATCAATGCTAAAGCAACCTACACATTAAACGTGATTAATAAGATGCCAAATGGCTGCTAGTCTACACCTCCCTGCTTGTTAAGTGTGTCAGATGGAGCATCCCTGGCTGGTCTCACTCCTGCAAGACACTGTGGAACACCCAAAAATGGTGTGGAGTGGCCTTGGTTATTCCCATTGAACACATACACTGCTCCCACGCAATGTCCACGAGAGAGTTAGGGTATGCACAGGCACAGAGGATAGTTTCTGATCCTCGTTAGTACCTTCTCCTTCCCCTCCTGCTCTCTGTCCTTTTGTCCCCTTCCTGGTAGGAGCCATCCCTGTACAGCCACAGGAAGGATGCTGAAGAGATGACAGCAGGATCTTAAATGAAAGGGACAGAGAAGTGTGAGCCTGGCTGGAGTCAGGTTAAATGAGGTGCCCACCCCCCAGCTCAAGGTCCTCTCTGCAGCATTATCTTGCCATCCCCAGGGGTGACTAGTTGAGCTCTTCTTGCTCACTGAGCAGGCACCAGCTTCACTCGCTATCAAAGTACCCACTACCCATACAATCAGGGAAAATATCATCTATCAACGGGTCTATCAGGCTTCACAGATGTGTTGAGTCTCCTTCTTCTACCAGAAAGGGCTACATGAGCATAAGATGAAGCTTTGCCAAGCAAGCCAGCTTCACAGTGTGCTCGGTAGGTTGCATTGCACTATGCATTATGGCCCACATTGAGCTGAGATACTACAAAGCTTGCATTTTCTTGATAGGTTGCCCAAAGACAGTAAAAAATCAGTCATAGTCAAGCTTCCATTGACCTTCAGTCAACGGCTACAGCACACTTGAATTACAGGGGAAACGCTGATAGCTGCTTCCCTATTCTCTGGACAAAGTTATTGCATATAAATTGTGTATTGATTAGAGGCAGAAAATGTTAAGAAGCCTCTCTGGGAAAACTGGAGGGTGGAAAGAAATTCAGGGACTGACAAAAGAGCTACTTTAATTAGGGAGGAAAGCAAAGTAGTGGGAAGAAAAAACAAACAACCTCCCCTCAAGAGCCTCCCACTTCAGATCTGAAAATCAGATCAGGAATCGGCTCTCTTAAGGAAAGAAAACTGGATTTTGGATCTATTACAGCTGGGCAATGGATGCAGGAATATGAGCTGGCTTCCTCCTTTCACCCAGCACTGATGAGAATGGAGACTGGGGAAAAGAGCAGCCATACTTTCTACTGCCCCTGGATTCTGCATGCTGAATGGGGAAAGCAGTAGATCACCTAACAAATGTGTAACAGCCATGCTTATTTCTGCCTTCTAGTTCAAAGTGCTTACAGGGTAATTATATATTTTGGACTTATTAGCTGTAATTACTAGGTTCTATAATCTGCAGAATGTGTCAGCAGAGTATGGGCAACCTCAATGGTCTAAGTTTGCTCAGAGAAGTTTCTTGTTTATCTTCCAGCTTCTCCTGCCCCAACCTTAGATGACCACAGAGAGATGAGGTACTTGTTCTCATGCTGAGGAACCTCACCAGCTCCTCAGTATTCATGCAGCTGTCCACAGCTCCCTGACCTGGGACAGATGGGACATTTATGGAAACACAGGGCAGCCCTGGACTGCAGCTAATTACAGGCTAAGGGAATCTTTCAGAAATTTGTTTCTCATTCAAATGGCCAAATAACATGTGGTGCTCATAGTAAAGTCACAGAACTCCTTTGGATAGACACCATTAGACCAGGAGTGCCTGGATCAACTACAGGGTTTCAGCTTCCGCCTCCCTTCCCTTCACTACCTGGCACTGCCAGACTCTAGCTTCAGTAAGACACTTTTGAATGATACAGTTAACAATAAACAGAAAATAGAGGTTTTAAAGTCAGCCTGGGTTTATGTAAAAGCACTTCCAGCTTGTTACAGATGGAACTAGTTGGGGCCAGAGAGAAAGCAGGTTCCTGGCCTTATCTCAGTGTACTGAAATGAACTGCTTTAGGACTCTGCTACCTACCACACTGGTACAGCCCTGGTTTCTCCTTGCCCTAAATTCTGTGTGTGTGACTCACTCCTCCTTTTGCCTGAAGTAACCTCCTTGCTGTGTTTCCCTTCAGCCTCCACTACTTTTTGAGGCACATGCTGGACCCACTACTCCAGGAGTCAGCCCTGGTCCACCTCTGCATGCAGCAGTTCCCCCTGCAGCTGTCTCACAGCCCACATCCTACCTTCATGCCCAAAATTAAATACAGCCTCTCAATTATCATCTGTCTCTCTCTCCAGACAAGAGAGATCTGGAAGCTTGGCCAGGACTGGAAAGGCAGAGTCTGTGGGAAAGCCTGGGATTCTCACATCTTGAACAATTAGCTTCTCTGTACATTTCCCAGGGCAGCTTAGCTTTGCTAGTACAGCCTATTTTACAAAATCCTTTTATTTTCACACCAGCACACGAAACAGAAAAAATGGTCTGCCTGGCTGTCCCTGCAAAGAACAGCCGCATACAGCCCCTCCTGGGATATCATCAGGGCTCCTGGTCGCACCATGCTCCTGCCTGGGGAGAAGGAACAAGGGAGACATTTTATTCAAGGCTGGAAACCACCCAGAGCAGATGCAGATAGCTGAGAGATCCCTCCACAGGTATGGAAGAGGAGAGGAGATGAGCCAGCGCATGCCTACCTCAACACTCAGAGGCCTCTCAAATCCAAGTTTTCTTAAAACCCAGGAGGCCACAACAGAGATGCCCAAGGATGAAGACAGCTCTTCATTGTTTGTCTCTGTTATAATGCCTCCATAACCAGGTGGTCACCAATGACCACAGCCTACTGCTACAGAGCTCAGCTTAACCTAAATAAACTGCAGCAGCCATACCTAAGTTCTGCCTCTGACCTGTCTTTGAGATGTTTTCCTTCTTCCTCAATTTATGCCTTCATAAAAGTTTTGCAATCCATCCTTATGTGATATAAAGCCAGGTTTTACTTCCTTCTGATTCCTGCTTATTGTTTTGGACAAAAGTCTACTTGCAAGTGAATAAATAAATAAATAAATAAAATTAAAAAAAAAGCTTGTGGGATAGCCTGACCTGAGATGTACCCTTTCATAGAGGGTCAAGAAGATATCCAATATTAGAGTCAAATAGCAGAATAAAACCAAGTGGTCATTGAAGTGTAAGATGGAAAGATACAGAGCCAAGCACATTACCTGCTGTCTGCACACAATCATAGAATCACAGAATAGTTAGGGTTGGAAAGGACCTTAAGATCATCTAGCTGGGCTGCAGCGTCTCTTACTAACCTCCTTTGGTCAGCAGTGAGCCTGGGTGTCCTGGTTGAAGCCTAGCCAGCTACACGGTCACCTTCTCACTCCTCAACCTTCCTCCCCCCAACCCCCACTCCCAGAGGGATGGGAAGGAGAATCAAAAGAATGTAACTCCTACGGGTTGAGATAAGAACAGTCCAGTAACTAAGGTATAACACAAACCACTGCTGCTACCACCAATAATAATGATAAGGGAAATAACAAAAGAAGAGAATATAACTGCTTACCACCCACCAACCAATACCCAGCACAACAGAGCAGTGATCGAGCCCTTCCAGGTAACTGCCCCCAGTTTATATAGTGGGCATGATGTGCTGTGGTATGGAATACCTTTGGTTAGTTTGGGTCAGGTGTCCTGTCTCTGCTTCCTCCCAGCTTCCTCTCCTCCCTGGCAGAGCATGAGACTGAGAAACTCCTTGGTCAGAGCAATCATTACTGAGCAGCAGCTAAAAACATCAGTGTTATCAGAGCTGTTCCCAGGCTGAAAGTCAAAAACACAGCACTGCACCAGCTACTAAGAAGGAGAAAAATGACTGTTACTGCTGAACCCAGAACACTGAGGCACAGCAGCAGTGCCCCATCCTTACTGTTTATGGCAGTGCCACACAAGCCAGGCATGCAGAAGTGGATCTTAAGCTCTCCTCAGGGATAGGGAGCATCTGTAATGGTTGACCTCTTCCAGAGGCAGCAAATTCCAGCCCCACTAACAGAGCTACTGCATATATCCAGGACAGCAAAATGCAATACTACAATTTCATGGCAATTTTACTCTAAATTATGTGTGACTTCTTTTTATGAGCACCTAATGCCCCCTGAAAGCAGTACTTACCTGTGGGAGCCTGGTGGCCACCTCACACTGAACTGAACAGGAGAGCAGAAGCAGTGTAAAACCAGAATGTTGTCCTTGTGATCACCTAGTGAGAAGAAAACAAAAAATGAATGTGACTATTTACTTTTCATTTCCTTGTGAACCAACATCCCATCCATGATGCAAACAAAGAGTTATCCAAGTAGACAAATTCTGGTTTCTCTTCCCCCTGAGGGGCCTCCAGTCAGTAGAGTTCATCAGGTTTTATATGGACCTAACAGGAAGGCACATGGAATATAGACTTCAAAGGCAATGCCACATGTACCTGATACAGTGGCCCCATATTTCTGGCTAGCAAGTTAGATGGCCAGGTAATCCAAAAGTATTACTATCTTTTTACATACTCAAGATTTGCCTCCTTATTTCTCTGTATAAAAAACACTGTCCAATGCTTAGAGAAGAGAGTGGATACAATGCCAATCATTAGAGTAGCAATTACTTATCTCACAGGAGCTCTGAGAGGCTTAATTACTTAACATTTGTAAACCACTATGAGCTCCAGAGATGAAGGATGCAAAACATCCAAGAGAAGAGATTGCTCACAACATAGTTAATATTTGTAAACCACTATGAGCTCCAGAGATGAAGGATGCAAAACATCCAAGTAAAGAGATTGCTCACAACAAAGCCCAAAGCATCTTTCTTTGCTGGCTGAGCTCCCCTTTGCTGTCAAGAAAGCCCATCCAGTTTGAAGCCCTCTCCTCATCGATGGCACTGCACATGGTGAAGCTGAAAGACACCTAAGGGAGCGTTCCCTGCTGCATGCCAGCTCTCTGAAACCCAGCATGAATACGGCACTAATGACATCTTTCAGAAATGTAATTAGCCTTCATTCATGGTGAGGTACATTAGGGAGAATTCAGAGGCTCGGAGAAGTGGGCTCCAGTGGGTGAGAACTGAGGCTTGTGCTTTGAAAACTGCATTAGGGAAAGGGGAAAAAAAAGAAAAGAAAATGCTCTAATATTACTTAATTACCCCAAGACATCCTCAGATGTAATCGAGCTTGGAGGGCTAAATGAAGGCTGTGCATGTGAGACCGGCAGAGGCTGATGCATTTATAATGAGACCACTTTGTAAGGCAAACTAGGTCCCAGTGGTGAGAGAGGGGACAAAGTGGAAGGACAAAAAGGGAGCTAGGGAGGTATCACAGGGTGCCTGAAGATCTGCCAATCTCCAGCAGCTTCATGCAAAGTCCCTTTCCCTCTGCTCAGGGTTGTAGGCCAGGCTGGAAGGATAGGGAATAGGAGATGAAGGCATGGATGCAGGAATAGCACTGCCCAGCAAACCACGCACCGTGGAATTACCTTACAGTTTGGATGCTGAAACCCCATAAACAGCCCTTAGTACCAAATAAAATGTATAAAAACTGCTACTTTATGCGGATGGCAAGACACCCCTCTATCTAGATCCAAATCCAAGTCGTTTTGGCACTTAATCAGCATCCTCCTCAGGAAGCCTTTCCAGGTAGGGAGCTGGGATGGGAGAGTGAGCACAAGCTGTCTGCAGGGCAAGGCCACCTCTGAAGATGAAGTAAAACCTTTCCCACAGTGGCCAGGGTTGGCCCCATTGCTTTCATTAGCGTTAAAGGAACCAAGGCAGTTAAATCCCAGTACTGAAAGTCAGCTCTTTAATCCACAACACCAGAGGCCAAATACATGTTCACAGACCCATTCCACCCCTGATTTACATACTGTGCAGAAGGAGACATAAAAATCCAAACGGTTTATGGTAATTAGTGCTCATTTAAATATTATACTGGTAACTATCACTTCCAATTCTACTCAGCCTTGAAGGGGCTCTGTGTGCATGTATATAATAAGTAGAGGGAGGTTTTAGTGGGATACTATATCTTTTCTGCTGATTGCTGCTTTCCCTGGAAAAGTATGCTTAATGTTCATTAATTGTTTCACTTCAAGAAATTGCTGTGAAAAGTCACCACAGGAGAGCAGATTTTTTTCTTTTTAATTTTTGTAAAGAAAGTAATGGGAAGCCTTGCCTGTGGCACGGATGTATTAGCTGAATACAGTTCTGCTCAGCCTGTTTAAGCCCTGTGATGGGTAACAAAGAGCTATTAACACTGAGCTTCCTGTCACTGGAGAAATGAAGACTATGGAGATCAAACAATCTTGAGGTGGGAACAAAATGCATTATTTATCACCAACTAATCTTTTTCTCCTTGTTCACTAGAAAGCCCAAGCATAGGACTGGCATGAGAGGCAGCACTGGGGACCTGTCAAGCACTTTTAGTGAACTGATCCACCCTTTTGTGACATCAAACATCAATGAGAAATAAAAAGGTTGCCGAACAAACCTATAGGTTGTGGTACAAAATAAAGGCTCAAGAGGCTACAAGTGGCCAGACAGCCAGCTCCACTGAATCACAGAGAGAGAAGCTCTTCCTGGGAACTTCTCCTGCACAGGATGTGGAATAGGGCCTACATAGTGCCTATGCTGAGCCCAAGGCCTTTGCATTATTTGCTGTGAGATCATATGGAGAATAAAGGTGCAGTTTATATGGCATAAGCTTAAACAGCAGCAAAGAGGGAGCAGAGGATTAGTAGAAATGCAGAGTACATTTGATTGGCCAAGTGGTCTTTGTCAAGCAAAATGACTGTCAAACCCACTTGCATACAGATGGCAAGTGACAGTTGTTCACACCTTGTCTGAAAAAACTACCCAGACTATTTGATAGCCTTCTGCTCCAAAACATCACTCCTTACCTGCCTATCCATGGGAAAGCATGGAAAGTGGCAGCAAAGCCCAGGAGCTGTTGCAATGCTCCTATTATACTAATGATGTTGTCTGCCCAAACCATTCCAGGCGTGTCTCCTTGTTGCAAAATGGAGGTAGCCAGGAGAACTGCTGTGATCCCGTCAGGATTGGACCTGTCCCTTGAACCATAACTCCTACGAGAAGTACCCAGAACTTTCTTGCAGAGGATCACCAAGTGATTCTCAGAGATGTAAGCAAGAGCCTGCATCCAGTCACTTGACAAGGTCTTGCAAGATCCATGTTTGCATTAAAAAGAAATTAAAAGTTTTTCCACTCCACTAGCTTGCCCAAAGCCTGCATACTAAATAGTAAATGCTACTTATGAGGTCGAACAAAATCTTCATTAGAAAAAGCTAGCAGTCATCGAATACATCATGAACAATGACACTGGGGAGGCATTGTTCTTCTTCTGCCTGATGGACCATACTGAAACACCTGTTTCTTATCATGAAACCATTAATAACTGTCACCACTGAAATCAGTGCTGAAAATGTGTCATTAAGTCAAGTTATTCCAATCACCACCTAACTGAGAAAAAGAATCAGCAAGGAGGAATAGAGGCAAAACTAGATCTTAGATAAACTCAGTTGTCAAAAACATATTTCTACATGTGACCACTGAAAAACCACTGGCCAGCAGGGAGGAAAAAGAAACCCGCCAACAAATCCAGTCTACATATTAGATGGCTCCTGCTTCACCAACATCTTCTAGATGACATGAAAGACACAGCTGGATAACTATCAGCAATTTTAACTTATTAACTACAGACATCGACCCTTTCAATTAATTCACTAGGAATTTGTTTCTTTCCAATAAACTCCTAAAGTTACAGCCTCCCAATAGAGCCAAGAGAAAAACAATTTCTGCTCCTGCTTTTCTCCTACATCAGCTGTGAAAGGGTACTAGGGCTGTTTACTCAGGGGTGTTTAAGGTAATCCTGATTCTGGTAGGATCAAAAGGATGTTTTGTACTTAGGAGGATGGACATCCATAGAATGCAACCCTTTAGGGACAGCAACACCTTTATCTTCCCAAACCTAGCGCGATGCACAAGTTAAATCCCTTAATTTTACACAGTTCAGATGCGGAAGTGGACATAAATTCTACAGTGCAGGACAATCTTCTGTAAAAAAATATCTTGCTGACATCCATTGTGCTGCTCTCTGGCTGTTATCAACCTTCTCCCATAACTGTTGAAAGCCTTAGATCACTTTTCTAAAGCAAAATTGGATATTTTTCTCCAAAATCACAACCAGTCTCAGGATTTCCTCCTTCCCTTCAAGGCCCTGGTCTGGCGTTGGTTTGGTCCCATTTTGGGCTTTTTCTATGAAGTGGAACTCCACGCCCACCTTGTAAATTAAGCACGTCTGTCTAGTTTTTGATGTCTTCTTCACTGGCAAAGCAGGCAGAGATGTGAAGGCTGTTTATCCATGGTTGTCTACTGACATAATTAGCTGCCTTTTTTGCATTATCAGGGAGCAGCCCTTTGGTTGTGACACCAATAGATCATGCCATATTGTATAAAGAAACATCAGTCAGAGGCAGCAGTTCCATCCCCTAAATTCTTGGCACAAGGCTACGTATTCCTTTTAGTGAAGCTCTCTATTTTGAGGTGAGCAGCACAGGAGCTGACACTGGCCCCATTCACAAAGAGTCGTGAGAGCTCAGTGGGATGGTAGGAGCAAAGTCCTGTCCAAAAAAGTCAATTACACTGATATATTCTGTCAAAATGAAAAATTAAGTGGAAAATTCCTGGCTTGAGAAACTCTTTGCCTTCAGTTTGAGAACCCACATGGTGCCAACCTTAAAGCTTCACCATCCTCATACTGCACAGAGTCTGGATCGAGTCTCCTTATTTCTATTTTCTTGAAACATCCAGGTTTATTTTCCCGATGCCCCTTGATTCACCGCTATATCACCTGGAAGAATTTAAAAAAGTTCTGCACTTCCCAAGCTGTGCAAGAGAACCCCACAAAAAGATGCACCTGAGATGACCTTGAAACAATCCGAAATGAATCTCTTCAACCTGAGCTGCTGCAGAGGCAAAGAAGCATTTCTTGTGCAGGTGAGCACACTAAGCCATGGTCGGGACTGCAGAATGCGGGATACGATGGCATCCTCTATCTTCCCCAACAAACTCCTTGACAGCCTGAGAAAGTATGGTTCAAGGGAAGAAAACAAAACATTCACCTGCATGACAGAATAGTTAGCTTAATCCCCCAAAGGCAAATCCCATTAGCATGTAAAACTAGGAGTGGTAATTGTAACTAGTTTTCAACCTTTACTGTAGTGGAAATAATCACTTCAGCAGCACTGCCTTGCTTCCCAGGGACTTCTTTCTCTGCAGATTATTTTAAATTCATCTAACAAGGGGGAGCAGGAGGGAAGGAGGATATAAGATTAAAGAAGAGAGAGTATTTAAGACTGGGGTGGGAGGATGTGTTTCAGGCAGCCACAGGTTGCTCAGGCTAGTCTGAGCAACTTCTCTGCTTGAGAAACAACTCGAAGTCAAAAAATTAAGAAGGGCAGAACACAGACTGGATCTCACACAGATTGGTTCTGCCAGGCAAGCCTGGCAAATACAGTTTAATGGGAGATAACAGCCTTTTTTTTTTTTTTTTTTAGACAAAAGCCAATCTTTGTCTTTTGTGAGAGAGCTTGACCATCTGGACTTCAGAAAAACGTTTGATATTGCGCCACATGGGCAGATGATTAGTTAAACTGTAGGAGGGGAACATTACAATAAGAATTATGAATCAAAGAAAAGCTCTGCCTGAAAAAATAAGGTTACAATAGATAATACCAAAAAAGGAGGCAGTCTGGACGGATTTTGCTGAGCAGACTGTTCAGTCACCACTCATGTTCAACTCTCTCTTAACGATAGGGTACCAACAGTCATCAAACTCTCTGTTTAGGAGGCAAAACAACCCACAACAATGAGTTTTGACATCATTTGGAAGGAAACAATGACTTTGAGAATCAGAATGATAGACATGGAATGACATTCAACAGTACAAAATTCAAGGCCATGTCTAAAAGATCAGCAGCAAGGATGAAAATTCAGTGGACATGACAAACAAGAGGACCTACCTGTGTGGTTTAGCTGTCATACAACAGACTGGGGGGGAGGATGACACAATACCATTACAAAAAGTCATCTACAATTCAAAAGTATTTCCAGAACACAAAGAGAAAAACCTATTAACAGCTAATGAAGAACATCTCTGAGTAATCATATTCTGAGCACTGTGGTGAGGTTGGAGAGAGCAGATATAAACCACTCATCAACACATTTAGGTTGGCTAATAACAGTAATTCCCTGAAACAGCCTCCATGGGAACAGCAAGAGCAAAAACCCACCTGCTATTGAGATAGCTCTCAATAAAGTTTATAAAAAAGGGGTGTGGTGACTGGCTTCTTGTTATAGCAAGCAACTGGAGACAGTGAGCCATGAGATCCTACCAGTTTCATGTAGCTGTAAGACACCACTAATTATAAGGGGAGCAAGGATACTCCCCAGCTGGCCCCATGCTCATCATCATCAGGATGCTCACCAGATCCCTGTGGTGTGACGCAGGGATATGGAGAGGTAGTAGCATGATTAAGCTTATAATTAATTTCTGGTGGCACCAGTTCATAGGCACTTCGCTGCCCACTTCACCAGAAGTGGGTGAGTCCCTTTGCAGCTTTGAAGAAACACTTCTCATCCCTCAGCAGTGCTTTTCCAAGAGCCCAACATGCTTTCCAAAACATCATTTAAGGGCTTCTGGGCTTTGCTTTTTTTTTAAGGTGCTCGGAAACAATCCCCCCCCCCGGTGTTTTCCCAGGTCCAAAACAGATTAACTTAAGGCTTGCTTACTCAGGGATTGACGGTCCTTATTGCAGCTGAGCCAGCCAAATTTAGTCTGCAGTTAAGTACCTCTCACTCAATATGGGGAGACTTTAGAAGTATAAAGATATCAATAGCTATCTCAAAAACCAAAACACTGAGAAACAGCTGCAACACAAGGTTGGTCTTATGCCCTGCTAGCATCAGAAGGCACACAACACAGCATCTCCAAAGCTCATGTCTTCACCAGCCCTCTCCAAATGCAACAATCATCTTTGGAGGCACCCAAAACTGCAGTTTCTCCTTCCTCAGGCAGCCCTACAAGGTCTTTGGAAAGCAGTAAGGGATGAAGCAACAGGATTTCAGCAGAAATTTAACTAAATATATTCTGGTTAATTCTCACAACAAGATACTTTGGGCAAACATTATTAAGCCTCCCTCAGTAATGTAATTAGAAATTCTGCCCCTTTTTATCTAAAGCTTGCACACAAAAAAAAAAAAAAAAAAAAAACCCCAAAAGACCCACAAAAAAAAACACACACACAACCAAAACACTGCATTAAGTGGTAAAAAGGGCTTTTCCTTTTTCTTTTTTTCCTTCTTATTAAAGGGTTTCTTTTTAAAGCCTTCTTTAGGTGGGTGAACATTTCATGAGGAATCCCAGGCTCGTTCTGAGTATACTTATATCTCTCCCAAGTATACCTGAAGCCACATCCAGATTTCACATCAAAATATGTGACAATAAGCCTCAAAATTCAGGTGGCTATTTGAGGGAGGAGAAGGCAGCAGCAAAGGCCTCTAAAAGGAGAATTACTCAGGTCTGCTCAGCGCCATCTGTGTTTATGGGCAAAACCCACTCACTGTAATTTAAGGATGGTCAGAAATTGAGACAAAAATTTTAGTTTTAGTTGAGAATGCCAGCTTGCCAAACCCAAGATCTCACATGGAGGAGGAAGAAAGGCCATTTGAAATAACAAATTTATTTACCTGGGACAGGGATTTTTCAGCATCATCGTGGAGCTGTCTGCAGTTAAAAAAAAATAAATTAAAAAAAAAAATTAAAACCAAAACCAGGAAAACAAACAAAAAACCAAAACAGACAAGAAAAAGGAAAAAAAAAAAAAGAAGAAATAAGAAGACAAGAAAAAAGTACCCTCACAGTACACAAATAACCTGGTATGTTGGGTGCTGGCTAGGGAAGCAGATGGCTTTGATTCAAGCCCTTCAAAGAAGGCATTTGTACCTCTGTCTTCAACATTACCACCAAGGCCCCAGCCACAAAACACCCCTGGGAGTTTCACCCTCATCTTCTGGTTAAAAAAAGTAATAAAAAAGTATATTACATGGTTTAGTGGGAAGTGTCCCTGCCCATGGCAGGGGAGTTGGAACTAGATGATCTCAAGGTCCTTTCCAACCCTAGCTATTCTATGATTCTGTGCTTTATCTTGATGTAGAATAAGCACTTCTTTCAAAATCTCTGGAAGGGCTATGGGATGAGAAACGTTCCTTCCCTCCCTGTTTTGATTACAGCTTATTAACATCATTGTTTGGCTTAGGATTTCCCATAAAAATTCCATTCCCAGAAAACAACTCAACCAAAAGAGTAAGTAAGCATTAGTAGGAGCTGTCTCTTATTAAGACCAGGCTCCTATGAAATGGGAGCTCCTATGTGTCTGCACACATGCCTGTCTCAATGAAGCCACTGTTTAATAACTTCCAGTTTTGATATAGGGTAGAAATAGCAAACTATTATGTTTCAGAAAACTTAATGAAAATAAATAGCTGGACAAAGGAGACAGTGATAGTCCTATAAAGAGGGCTGTCCATAAAGGACAACCTGCTCAACCTCACTATTAGCCATCAGAGAACCCGCACTGAGGAAAGCCATAGGAAATTAAGTCTGCACCTTCCCCTACCAGCAGCAGCACCTGGCTCTTAAAAAACACCCTAATAAATTACTGTCAATAACAACCTGGACCAGGAGGCAGGGGAAGAAAAGAGGCTTTTCTGATGAGCTTGTCCTCCTGAGAAAAGCCGGTTCCCACAGCCGGTTCCCGCTCCTGGCAGGGTCAAGGGCTTTGCCACCACCAGCTCCAAACAAATGGTGTGGACATGCTTGAGCTGGAGAAATCTTTTGTGGTAAAACACTTCTCCCTGAAATTAACTTTAATTAAGGCATGAGCGCTTAATATCTATATTTGAGATACTAAGCCTTCAGTGAAGAGGCAGACTCTTGTCTCACACCTTCCCCAGCATCTCCTTCTGCCCTGGGTGCTGTGACCGAGCCTCACGCTCTCTTTGAGGAAGATGGCCCCGCCTGCTAGTCTGCAGGGAGTTGTACAGGAACTTCATGTCTTGAAGCTCTCTATCCATTCTGGTAAATATGACAAGAGGTTCAAAACTTGTTAAGAGGAGGATGGTGGGAGGTAAAGCACTGATAGACAGTACAATCACATAAGCTAGCTTCTTTTCCTCAGGAAACCAGGCTAAAAATAATACTCCGCAATTTGACAGCCTCAGCCTAGGAGAGCCACCAGTGTGCTAGCGAGGATGCAGGAGCAGAGCCTAACCAGGTGTTGACTCCAGGCTCCTGCAGCGCTGAGTAGGCTCAAGTTAAGGCACAAGGACAGCAGCCATGAATGGAGATTGCATCTTCAACCTGCAATGGCACCCACTGCTACCTGAGACACCAAGGCCCACCAAACCCAGAATTTTGCAAGCAAAAGGGCTCCTGCAAGATTCCCGGGTTACATACCTACAGCTTGCACAGTTTCCCTGCATTGATGCTGCATTAGACTAAAAAAAAGCTGTTGTACTGCCCAAAACCATGTTCCCCCAATACAAGAGGGGAATCATGCTGTCACAGACATTCTCCACACCCTACTCCAGTGATGGAGGAGAAAACTCTTTGGTAGTAATTACTATGCAAAGAGGGGGAAGAGATTCTGATAGTTTTTATTATCAGGGTATCCAGACATTAAACAAAGGCCTGCAATATTTACATATGTCATCACTTATAAGAAGTAGCCTGATTTGTCAGAGGCAAGATTCAAAGATGTCAATTAGGAGGAGATGAAGGCCAAGGCAGGGGAGAAACGGTGCATGGGATTTATCAGTGTTGCAGATGCTGTATGCCAAATGTCAAACACGAGTTTGCAAGTTTGTGTCTGACAGGTGAAGGCACAAGCAGAAACCCAAAACAAGGCAGTGAGGGCAAGGCAAAGGCTGCGGCTGGGTTTTACTTCGTAGTCAGCCCTCAGCTCCCAGGGTGGGTGCAGGCACTGGCTGGCCGCCCGCAGAGCCAGAGAAGAGGCAAGGTTTCCTTTGACTGCCCTCTAATGCCAGGTAGAGGAAAAAGTGATGGGTGCTGGAGGACATGTCGTGGACCTGCCGAGAGTGAGACAGCAAAGTCCGGGAGCAATCCCCACAAGGAGGTGAGACCCTGCCATAAACCTCATAGAGCCCAAGAACAGACCAAAGAATGAATTTCTTCTCTGGAGGAGAAACCAACACCACTGCACAGTATGCTGTTATGGGGTATTTTAGGCCACTGTTACTGCAAGGATGCTCTTTTTTCCTCAGAAATCATTATCCTTGCAGAGAAGCTATGGACAAAAGTC
Organism: Forpus xanthops; assembly: GCA_032466535.1. NCBI lineage: Eukaryota > Metazoa > Chordata > Aves > Psittaciformes > Psittacidae > Forpus > Forpus xanthops. Next base: position 47,422 of record JASSUY010001400.1, read on the forward strand.
TTGCTGAAGGCTGGGGTAGGTGCTTCCTCCACTTTGGCTGCTGGAAGCTTCTCCCATGCTTGCAGTCACTTTTGGCCAGGCAACCTCGTCTGCATTGGAAAGTAAGACTCTTCAATGCTTACCACTAGCAAGACCACCAAGGCTGAAGCGTGGAAGAATTCATTTAGAAGTTAGCAAGCCCTAGCCTCAAAAACCCTCCTAGAAATTCACTGCCAGCCTTAAAACCTGCTTTATGTAATGCCCTTCACTGGCGGCACCAGGCACCAGAAAGAACCTCACAGAGCAGGGCGATGGAGAAAGATAGTTCCACATCAAGATCACAGCTCTGGGGAGATTTGTACTCCAATGCTTATGTAAACTTTGAGCAATGTCCTCAGATGTTTTCACCTCTGGATTTCTGCCGCCAAGTCCTGCTTCTTCCCCTCACCCAGCAATAGGTGGCAGCAATGAACTGAGCTGGCCATGCTCTACAGGACCACGGCCCCTTGCACACCTGCAACTGGGTCCTTCCCCCATACAGAGGCTTCTTCTGCACAGATGGAAAGAAATTGTGTACCTTTGGACGCCTGAGGCTGAAACCATGGAAAACGTGAGTGTCAAGGGAACTGGGGTTAAGTGGCCCCACTTGTACCATTGTAACAGTATTGCTGTAGCAGGGATGAGGGATGGAGTCACAGAGAGGAGACCTCCATGGAGTTTCATCTTCCAGCCTGACAAAAAAAGAATCACCCCAAAGCATCTCAGCCAACAGCAACATTAAAGATAAATCAGATAGAAATGTCTACTTGAAAGTCCCCTAGAGATGCAATTACATGTGATGTTTACTCATCAAGGCAAAGGAAGGACATTGCAAGAAACACCTCCAAACAGCGAAAGCATGCTCCTCAGTCCCAAAATCAGTAGGCAATGAAATAACTAAGGTGTGTTTTGTCACTGAAAATTGTGACTCAGTCAAGGTTTTGTTCATTACCCTCTCAGAGACTCGGGACAGGCAACATTCTGAAATGCCAACACCCTACAAGCTGTTGGAGTCAATGTTTAAAAATACATCCTGTGGAAGAGAGCTGTACAGGAGGAAGCTGCAGTGTGCGACTGCTGCAGGAATATGGCCTCAGAGTGTGCCTCCCCCCAGGAAGCTATGTCACATCTCAGGCGGAAAATATCTAGCAAGTTTCAAGACTCCCGAGAATGTCACCCTGCATCAAAGTCACCACGAGGAGTCCTACAGGAGGAGCAAACCCCTAAGCAAAGTCAAGGGAGATGCTGACACCAGGACTCATCTTGCTTAACTTGATAACTGCAGACACCTACATCTGAGCTACTCATTCTGCACACCTGTTTCTCTGTAATGAAGAGAAATAGGCACATTTAGGAAACAAATCAATTTTAGGCATCCACGTTCATGGATAAAACTTGAGCTGAAAGCACTTGCACCAGGGAAGTCACAGCCATCGACATACAAGCTATACATGGAGAAAAACCCTCCCAACCATACAACAGGGAGCAACAGAAGAAATCAGGCTAAGAGCAAGACATATCTTCACAAGATGAGAGCTGATGTCTGGAGATAGCTGTGGCTGATGGGTGAAGGACGCTGAGCAGAGACACCCTCTCCTCCACTGGAGACAGAGCACTCAGCCTCCCACCTCTGAGGACTGGCCAGAAGGGAAGAGGGATGGCAGACACGTTAGCACCTTCTTCTTGTTGACAGCTTGTTTTTAGCCAAGCTTTCTTGTCCTCAGCTAATTATTTCCCCTTGATTTGGAAACTTCAGAAGAAAAGATGTGGTGGTGGCCTCCAGCTACCCATCTTGGGGCTGAAGAAGGAGAAAAGAAGCCCTGAATGACAGAAGACTTGGAAAAGGGGGAGGCTCACTCTTGTCTTTGCATCAAAATAAAGAAAGATTTTCTCTCTAGAGGCATTTGGTGCACATGAAAACTGGAGGCCAGACCCAAGAGCTACAGTACACTGCACTGAGATTTAGGGCTGATGTGAGGAGACCGAAAAGGATTGAGGTCCTACAGCAAGAAACACTTGACCAGGTTACCCAAGCTGGGGCAAGGAGGACAACATCTAGAGGCATCAAAAAAGGATATGCTGGGTAATTTAAAGAGTACATTTTCAAATTTGGAGGGCCACTCTACACACTCGGGCCCCATGCTGGATACAAAGCATAAATCTCTTCGATGTTTCTTCAAATTAATCCATGAGAAGAGACCATGGGATAAGGTCAGCAGGGATGATTCAGACCAGTGGTTTGGAGAATTCTTGTTTTGACTGATAACCAAAGATCAGAAAGGAAAAGGGCACATATGCTCACAGGAGAGGGAGGACATGGTCTCCACTGGGAAATAAAACAGTCTGCATGCAAACACAGTCTCTGTGAGATGTAAAATACTTTTGTTGCACCGTCCCAGCACTGTCACCGGCATCACTCACTGTGATGCTTAGTCCTACAGCCCTGCCCAGCTCATAGCTTTTGGGTACTGCGAGCAAGGAGCCATGAAGATCAACTTCCCACCCACCCCAAAACCATCACAGCACACAGAAGGTGGTAAGAAAGCAAGCAAGGGAAATGAGAGCAGCCCAAAGTCCATTCCAGTGCTCTCCTTGTATGTTGTAATACAGGTTGAAAGGCCTCTTTGCTCTGCACCCTCCTGGCCAGCAGAGCCACAGTGATCAGAGACACCAGAGCTCTCCCAGCATCTGGAGACCAATGTGAGACTGGCCAGGGATTTGCATGCAGAAATTTTTCACCAGCTTGGAGCTTTTCCAAGCCCATACATTTGTATTAAATGGTCTGTTAGAGATTTGCTGGTACTTTTTAAGCTCTGACAGTTCTGCTTTTATTTCAGTTGCCTTTAAGCCACTTTGTGGAATTTTCATATATAAATATGGAAATACGGAAAAGCCCTCAGATTTATAGGATCTAACACTACAGTTTAAATGAATCCATAATGATCTCAGATTCTGCTCATGGTCCCTCCTGCAGCACCCCTTTTTCCAGGCTCCAGCATGCCTACTCCACAGGAGCAGTAATCCTTCCCAGGCAGGTCTGGAGACATATTCTTATTCCCCTCTGGCTTCCAGCCTGTCAAACTCCCATCATTTACGCTAGCTGGACCACTGCTTTGCTGCTCCTCTGGTGCAAACAGGGGTCATGCTTTAGGGCAGTGACTCAGTTTTGAGCCAGGCAGGGCGAGGCAGATCAGGAGATACAACAATAGTAGTAGGCAGTGGAGAATTTACACCTGTAGCTGCAGGAAAAGCCTTGGTCACATCCTGCATGTTTTCAGAGGAGATAGTCCGAAGATAAAAACCTGGACATGCAGCTCCCAAAGGGAAATACTTTTCACCCTACAGTTCCCACTGTAGGAAAGCCCTGTCATCACTTTGGAGTTATACCAGAAACAAAACCTGTCTCACACCTCATTTTCCCTTCCTGCCCATCTCTGTCAGAGGATCACAATGAAAGAGGGAAATGGGTTTTCTAGCTGTGATGGGAGACAAGGGCAAGCTGAGTTTTTTTCCCCCTCTGGGAGCAGGACAGGAAAATGCAGCATTCCCTTGGGGAGGCAGGAACTTGGCACCTGCGGCTACCAGTGATGCTTTTGGACTGGAATCTCCACAGTGCCTGCTTGGAAAAATGTCCTTCCTCTATTTCAAATCACTCCTGAGCGGCTGAGCACAACATAAACCAACCCTGAACTCAGAATGGCAGAAAACTGCCCTGAAACCTCAATCCCCTTTAGCAGGGACACAGAGTTCACCCAGCAAGGGGCACAACCAGGAGCTCATCCAAGCTACACAGCCATTGCCATCCTACACATGCTTAAAAAGAATTTAAAAAACATATAAAATATATAAAGCAAGATTAGAGTAACGATAGACTACATGAGGTCAACTCTTACCCGTGTTTAAACCAGTGAAAGTCAATTGAAAAAAGGAAGAAGTAATACACATTCACTAGTAGAGGGTTAAAGAAAGTCAAATCAGCAACCTAGAGAAAATCACTAGTTCTTATGTGCAACAAGAGCTGGTTAAAATAACCTTCTGAAGCCATATATTTCTCTATAGGTGCCCCATGTCCTCCCTGAATACTAACTTGTTTATTCGGCTTGCTGCAGTCCAGGAGGTGGTTCCTTTGTGGCTAGGAAAGCCACTGGAAAATGGATGTGGCATCCTGTCGACCTCCGCCTCTCACACTTGTTTTGGGAGAGAAATTGGAAGTTTGGCTTTGCAACAGAGCTTGGTTTGTAAGCTTTGAGGACACACAAGAAGGAAAGCCCAGAAGAGATGGGGCTGATTTACTAAGCACAAGCAATACTGCCTTTCTTTAATGAACTGGGTAGCTGAAAACATAAAACATCTTTGTCTAGGAGAAGGCAGCACCACCTACTCAGGGAGTCTAGCATTTCTCCTGGACTATTTTTTTTTTATTTTTTTTCTTTTTGGCCTATTTTCTGCATCAAGAAATTTCAGTTTCCATATGAAAGCAGCATGATACAAATCATGAGATGGAAAAAAAGTGGAAGGAAAAGTGTTGGCTCAGCTTTTACTGAAGGAGATGCCTATAAACAGCTGTATTGGAGCTTGTAATTCTTTCAGATAAGGAGTATTTGTTATTTTCTAAGAGATTTTAAATTTAAACCTGTAAGTTTGGTTTAGACCTACACTCAGTTATCAGCCTGACACGTCCTGATTAACCAAGGAGCATTAACCTCTCAGAGTACAGGAAAAGATTATTCAAAATAAATCAAAGATTCTTATCCAGTTCAGATCTCCGGGACAGTCAGTTATTTTATGTTGATCCACACAAATACATTCATGGCTGCACATGCTCTGGCATCCACAGGCTTGGTAAGGTGCACACCCTGGGCTTTCCTTCAGCCAGGGTGGCCACCTGTAGCCAGAGCATTTCTCCCTGCCAGGATTTACTGGGGGTAGGCTAACAAAGGGCAAAGAACCTCATCCTGACTTGTCAGTTTCCAGCAAGGTGTGCCCACAACTCCACTGCCCAGTCTCCTTCACCCCTTTCCCAGCCTCTTCCACAATCTCTCACTTCATCCCTCAGCATGAATCATACCACTATTAACTTGCGACACCATGAGCTTTTGCTGTCACCAGAGCTGACAATTCAAAAGGCCCTCCAGAGCTGTCTGCAGAGACACAATAAATGAGATCTCTTAATTAACACCTCCCTTAACTAAATAAATTAATTTTGTGCAGCTGATAGTCGCGTCTTCGCAGTTTGAGGGTGACTGAGTGGCTGAAAGTATCTCACTCCTCTGAGCTGGTGAAAAGACTTTTTGCTTGACAGTGTTTCTATAAACAAACCTGGCTCCGAGGTGGCTGTGGGTGCATGAAAGGCAGTGAAGGGAAGGAGAGAGACAGATGGAAGCAGGCCAGTTGGCATTCTTCTGCTCCAGCATCTCTCAGCACCTAGGCTTCCAGGAGAAATACCTCACCCAGACAAAGAAGAGAAAGAAACACCTCTACAAAGACAAGGATGTGGGACATACACACTTGCATCCTTAGGCAGCTGCAGAGACCCACCTTTTTCTCCTCCAGAGCAAAACCAGTTGCAGCTATGCCAAAGCATAGAGGAAAAAGTCTGGATGCTTCACCACTCCAGTGGAGACTCATGACTCCAGTCTTGCAGTGAGTGTTATAAACCCTAGATCATGAAGATTAAAAATAAAAAAAGGTGGGGGAAAAGACTTTGGTACACAAGTTAGGATTTCAACCCTTGACCTATAAGCATTTAATGGTCAAAGCACACTCCCAGCTAAATGCAAACAGTTCTACACAGAGACTTCACATCCAGCATGCAGCTCCTGATGGACTGCTCACTCAAAACACTAAGTGCAGCATACCTTAGGTTTTATACATACAAACACCTTTCCAAAGCAATCTAACTTTTTATTTACAGGGCGGATGGCATACGCACATGCATGCTTTCTCCAGAACACCTCTTAAAGTTTAGCCTTTTCTTTCGCTTCCCTCCCCTCACCTACCCACCTTTTAACCCAACAAGCAGGGTCATCACTGGGTAAGGAGACATGGGCTCCGGTCAGCTTGCCAGCAACTTGTTTTCTATAAAGCAGGCACTGGTAACATGATAGAAGCTTTCGCTAAAGCCTTTGATGGCTGAGGGAAAGAAAAAAAAATAAATGGAAGCTTACCACTAAAAAAGACATTCTCCTCCGGGTCTGAATTGCTAGTGCAGCTTTTGGTCCTTGAAGAAATGTGATAATCCAAAGGAACAGACTCAAGGCCAAAATCAGATTGTATTATCCAGGTTATCAACAGGGCATCCTGCAGAGATGTAGCCAAGAATTATTTCCTCCTCCTTCTTTTTTGCCTGGTGAAGCATGACAGAGAGACAGACTTTTCCTATTTGATTTTTTTAAGGAAATTAATTAGATTTTTAAAGAGGCTAGGATTTAAAATCAATTTCTCAATTAAAAAGCATAAGGTTTATAGTTGGTGCAGGATTTAAGATGGGTCTGTTTGTATGCATTATGGGATCAATGCACAAACCCCAGGTGCCATGGCTGTCACTATTTTGACAAGAACTTTTTAAGTAACCTTTGGGGAAACTGTTTTCCTACTCAAAAATGGTTTAAAGGAGAGACAGAAAAAAAGACTATGCTACTGGCAAGTAAAACAGCACCAGGCAGCTGATATTGAAAGGTATTACAAAGCAATGCCCACGTTCTTAGCAGGACCGAGGAAAACAGTCTCAAATAAATCAGAGACTGGTGTAGGTGGATTCTCTGATGTGTACTAAGGGTTGGTTGACTTCAAATTTCTCCCCTGATGGGCCACTGACAGTACCTCCTCTTTGCCCAGCTCCCTGTGCTCACCTCCAAAGGAATTGGTTCAAAGATAGACTCCCTTATCTCCTACAAACAGAGCTTGACCTCTGCCATATTTTCAGCATGACCCATTGCTTTGGGGCAATTCAGAGCTAGAAACTGATTATTACCAGCCAGGAAGGAGCATTCTGGCTTCTTTACCATTTACTGCTTTTGTCACAGGAAAATCCACCTGTGCTAGCTATAAAAATAGATAAAATCTTCCAAAAAAGCCTGCTCTACTCAAGATCCCATGTCACTAACAAGTCCCTATATGCTCTGGGAATACCCCCTTTCCCTCCCCTAGGACAGCAGAAGCTCTGCAAAAAGCTATGAGGTTTTCCTCCAATTCAATCTGATCTGTGATCCTGACTTACAGAAGCTCTTAAGAGACAACCTTAATGCTGACAGTACAGCACATCACTGTGTTGAACAGGGTCGTGCAGCAAGGTAGATCAATGCTTCCATCATCTTGACACTGCTGCTCACACCTGCAGCCACGAGCAAGCACTTGTAGCAAAGAGCACACAATGGCAACAGGGAGAAGGAAGAAAAGCAGGTTAAAGGAAAAGTACGTATATATTCCTTTTTGTGTACCAGTGGAGTAACTTTCACTCCCAGAACACAGGAAGCTTCTTCGTGGTGGTGTTCTCACTTGCTTCCAAGGCTTCAGGGAGATTTTGTCCCCTGCCACTACAACATAATGTAAATGGTAGATGTTGATCAGCAAGGCCAATGGTAATCAACAGTAGAAAATTGATTCAAGCACATTTCTGCAGTGCATGAGATTTACTGTTGTAAAAAAATGGTGACTGCTTCCTCTGGAAAGGGGCTGGGTAGTGGGGAACTGGACCATACATCAGCATGGAGGTACTTGCACCTCCATATGAGGAGGAGGTGTGGGGAAAGGAAAAGAAACGTTTGAAGAAATGCTAAGTGAAGATGTGAGTTGAAGAACAGTCTGAAAGGAAAGCCAGGAGATGGAACAAAGACAGCTTGGAGGGAGGAAAGGGACTGGAGTAAGCCTATAGGGATACTGGGGAGGGGCTCTTCATGAGGGTCTGTACTGAGGGGACAAGGGGTAACAGGTTTAAACTTAAAGAGGGGAAGTTTAGATTGGATCTGAGGAAGAAGTTCTTTACTGTAAGGGTGGTGAGGCACTGGAATGG